>WSZQ02025409.1:3821-17178 GCA_019419845.2 Weissflogia rhopalogaster | reverse complement strand
GATAACATCATTTAAATATGATACAGGATATTATGCAAACACTTCAGTATACAAAGGCCTTCAGCCAACTGAACAACTAGTTCGTGTCCAGCCGCCAACCATAACATCTCTCACCAGTGCCAAATAAGCCTAGAAGTCTAGTTGCTCAGAACTTATGGGTGATTCTTCAAATAAATTCCTATTTAGCACTTACTCCTAAACTTGTAACAACTTGTTACTATTTTCTATCTTGCCTTTCTGCCCGGTATTGCCCGGAAGTTGTCTAATAAAGGTAAGAAGAGCCATTGAACCTGCTGGAAATGCCAATGAAAAGACAATTTATGATACTTCCGCCTTTTAAATGATTGTATCAGATGATTGTATTACAAACTATTCATATTTAAAGTCCGTGCACAGCATCAGTTTATATCCTCTCTGAATACCTTTACGTTTACTTTGGTAAGGTAAGATTATCTCAAAGAGAAGCCTTTAAATACCTCTAATTGTAAGTATTGAATGTATATTAATATAATTGCAACGTCAAGACTGTAATACACGGTGTTGTGAACAAGTAAGCTTTATTCTAGCTGGCTGCGGTTGGTTACTAAGCAAGATATAAACAGTAGGTTTCCTATGTTATTATATGTATTGCTAAGGTCAGTATTCCAATAAACGCTAACGACGACATTTATATAGTTTTTAAATGAATCAACGAATTTGATAGATACCGGTTGATTCTATATGATCGTCGATAGTGAGAAATTTGTATTACTGTAGAGTCATTTTCGATAACAAAATATTATGATTATATTTTAAAGTTTTTGTTGCAGGAGATGTCTCTAAAATAAAACTGTATGAATTTTATATAATTGTATATTTGACTAAAACAGAAATTATCTAAAATATATGGATCAAAATGTTAGATTATTTCCAACTCTCTGAAAAAGGTAAGAAGAGTCTTTGAACCAACGACAAACGCGTTTGAAAGATAATTTATGTTACTTTAGTCTTTCGGATGTTTACAAACTATTTATGTTCCTTTGAATCATAAAATGAAGAGGGGTAGAATTTGATAGGTAGTCGCAAAATTCACTCTATCAACCTTAAATGTTTAAGATACATTAATGTAAGTGCAAAGTAGAATTAATACTGTAACACATGTAGCTTTACTTGTGAGTTCTGTTATTTTCCAATGTTAGACATCGGTTAATCCCGAATGAGCTTCACGTTGTTGCTGAATAATTTATGTTTCTCCGATCAGAATATTTAAAAGTGATTGGTGCCAAAATGTAGAACTAAATAAAACCGTATCAGTATTATATAATTATATATTTGGGACATGGGAACAGCTACTTCAACTGCCGGTTAAATTTGGTCCAAGTTTGGTCAATATCATCGATTGCAAGCAGGAACTATGTTTCGTATTGAAATTGTGGCTTTATAGTTCCAAATTTAAAAATTACACACATTCATGATGGTTGGATATAATACAAATATGTTGCAAGCTACTTGTAATCGAAAATAACAATTTTAATAATTTATAAATGAACATTTGGCAGCACTAAAACTCAATGTTATTTCGATTTTACGTAAATCGTCTCGAAGAGAATTAATTAAAACTACTTTCCCAAACTGAAAGCTTAGTCGGCGAACCATTCGCCGTTTTAAGTGACCGATTTGAACACATAATATAAAGTATTTCTTCGCCATCCACACGGCGTCTTCCGAAGATGAGGAGGCAGACGACGGAACAAAGGGCTGTTTCAAAATCCGTGAGTTTTGCCGGAGCAATTCCGCTGAATGCCGAAAGCGCTTCGGTTTCAAATTATCCTTTTAAACTCGACTCGGTCTATTTTTGTTTTTGGCTTTCGGCCCCATTCTGCCAGCAAGGTAACTTTGCAGCGTGGATTTGTTCGGCGGCAGTGCGAACTGCTGTTAGCAGAAGTTTTCCTCCGTGCTCTTATATTTTCGTTTCACAGCTTAATTTTTATTTGCCAGTAGTTGGCTTTGTAATTTTCCGCATTTTCTGTCTGTCGGCGTCGCGTCGCGTCCAGTCGAACGTGTTTGTAGGGGATTTGGCCAAACGGGACGTGATATTAATTAAAAATAAATACTGCGAACATATTTCGGTGATAGAGAGATTAAATCAGACAAAGAAACTCTGGAGTTAATTCAAACTCGCTCCATTTAATGGAATATAATATAATGAAACCAGGCAATGCATCATTTTGGGAATCTAACCTAAGCTGCTAGCCCAATTAAACCAACCGCAGGCCAACCCAATCATTTTATGGAACGCTTTTATAGCCAGAATGTGGGACTGACAGATCTCTAGACTTGCCTAACCCGAATTAAATCCGCGCTTGGCAGTCCCCTAGGTATTCGTGTTCAAAGACATTACATCAGGTGTCTATAGGTGTTCGGATCTTATACTCCCTTTTACGTGTCACTTAGTTGTTGGAATCTAACCTAACCCAACCTAATCCTACCTAACCCAACCTAATGCAACCTTATCCAACATAACCCAACCTAACTTAATCTAACCCAACATTACCTAATCTAACCCACCTAACCCAAATTAGCCGAACCTTACTAAACCATACTGAACATAACCCAACCTGACCCAACCAAACCAAACCTATCTCCTAACCGATCCTATCCCAACCTAATCCAACCTTAGCTTAATCTATCCCATCTAACATAACATAACTCAAACTAAACTATCTCAAAGAAGTCAAACTAATCCAATCTTATCAAAACCTCACTCAAACTAATGCAACATACGCCAACCTATCTAATCCATTTCAACCTAACCTGGCCAAGTCTAACCGATTCTAAGTCATATGATTGAAATATAGTGTCTGCAAACATGAAAGTAATATAACAAGAGAAAAGGTCAAGACAGGTTGTCACATAAAAATGAAATTATACTTTTGACTTTTTGTGTTAAAAAGAAATGTTTGTCGCCCCTCAAATATAAAGCATGTGCACTGTTCCAATTTGTTGTTTCAAAACTTCAATCTTTCCAACGCTGACCCTGCTGTTATTTAGGTTCATATTTATTTCTAGTTTTGAAATTGCACATGAAAAAGCAACAACCGAAAACGCCATAAAAAGACATCGAAACGAACGTGCAGCTGCTCCTGCCATAAGCGAGAATGTCGAGAATACAACATTCATGAGCTGCGCCAGCTGCCCCAAATTCGACCACAATTGAGGGCGTCTGGGCGTTGGAAGGAGAGAGGGATGGTCGGGAGCAGCAGCCCTCTGCCACCATCGCCTTCGGGGTGGCATCCGACGTGATGAAGTTGTCGCCAGGGCCTGCTAGAGGGGGAGGCTGCGTTAAACAAGCTCATAATTTATTTCGACGCGTTAACCTCTTGCATGTCACCTTAATTCACCTGCGGCAGTAAATTACTATTTTCGGGTCGTAAAAGTGGCAACGATGGGTGATACGCGTGCGAGGAAGTACGGCAGAAATGAGCCGGAGGTGGGTGAGGGAAAACTGACGGTCGGTGCCTGCACGACGCGGATAAAGGATAAAAGACGACGGACCACGAAGGCAACGTCGTCTTTAGTATTTTCCGGGCGTAATGAATCGTAAGATCAACGTTGATTTCACCTTTTGGCTTCGCCACGGGCGGACGTCATTCGGATTGCAATTCTTGATATTACTGAAATACGAGCAAAATGAGGCCAAAATGTTGGATTTCTAAACATATTTCTGTAAATGTTAGCGAATTTAATTAACTGTCTGAGGTAAAAACTTTTACGTACCTTGAATTTTAACCAGACGTAAATATTCAGAGAATTTCATGAATAACAAGAATGTTTGAATTACAAATATACAAATTTTATGAGATATTTCTTCAAATATTTACATTTACTTTCTTCTGATTGTACAAGATTCTTCTTAGTATATTGCAAAATTAATTTAAAAAGGGTTTGCTTTTCTCTAAATTAGCTGAAATGTTAAATGGGCCAAGATAATTTTCCAAATGTTTTCGCACTAGGCGAGCCCAAGAACGGTGTCACGTGTCAGTCTAGAAATAGCGTCTTTAGATTATTTCTAAATCAAAATCGGTGTATAGACAAATCACTTAATATGTCTACTGGTGTCTACCAGACTTACAATTAGTATTCTTCGTGTTTGGAAGAATACTAATTGTAAGTACAACAAATACCATTGACAAAACAGTGGAATGATGAATTTCTAAACACATTTCATGAAAAATTTGAAATTTAATAAATATTTGAAGTAAATAGTATATAACGATACAAATGTGGAAACGTGCCGCTGGCAGAACGTGCACCAATAGCCGTTTCATACAAGTATCTTTCGGTATTCTTTTGTATGTTTTATAAAATATTTCTTCCAAATTCTTCTTAAGGCGTCACATTGCGGACTCTATATATAATCCTGTTAAAATGCAGTTTCCAACCTGTATGATAAAATAATTTATTCCATTATAATAATTTTTATTCTTGAAAACTTTTTGAACTTTCATCAAATATTTATTCATTCATGTACAACAGAATCCGGAATTATTGACAGAATTCTGCTTTAAAATTTAAATCACAGTACAAAAAAAATATATATATATACATATATTTTGAAACGTTGTTAAAGCAAGAATTGCATAGTCAAACTTAGTTAAACTTCTGACAATGTGGCGCGAAGATAGCTTTAACGTAGAGCTCAAATATTTGCGAAATTTCCCGAACTTCGCCAATTTTCTGGCGCGAAACAGTGCGCATCATTCGGAAGGAACGTGGTTACGACACCCTATGTGCAGTCGATGGATGCACGCTGCAGAGTGAAAGTGTCGGAACACGCAAAGAGTTGTTTACTTCATACGGGATTAAGGGATTAAATGATTAGCGCCCGACTGGCGGGCATATACGCGCTTCGTTGGAATGTTCAATTTAAAGTTGGCCGAGTGCTTTTGCTACTGCGAGATGGTCTTTGTATGAAAGTCGACATTTTATTCTATTTCTTCATCAGCGCAAATAAACCAGCCTAATTATCTTCAAATGTATTGAAACAATATACACTTTAGATTAAATCAAGTCATTGTAATGGAAATGTTGTTCCATATCCTAGACCAGAAGTTTCCAAACTGGGAAGCGTCTAGATATCCCAGATGAGGCTGGAGAATTTACATAATAGTTAGATGAAGAAATGGAAGGGTAGTAGATGCTTCAGGGGAATCATAATTACAAAAAATGCTCGAGCTGATATATTTTATACCTACAACGTTGCGAGAAGTCCGTCATTAACTGAATCAAATAATTGAACGGCAACACATGCTTCAGAGGAGTCAGAATCTCTAAAAGATACTCGAACTGAATGATTCTTATAACTTAGAAAATGCGGCAAGTCCCTCAATATCTGAAACTATAAATCAAAGGTCAACATATACTTCAGAGGAATCAGAACCAGCAAAAAAATGCTCGAAGTGGCTTATTTTATGCTTAAATAAGTGTGATAAGTCTCTCAATAGATAGAACAATAAAGTGAAGGGCAATACATGATCTCAGAGGAATCAGAACCACCTAAAAAAAGACGTGTTGGCTTATTTTATTCCTAAAACCCTTCGATAAGCCTCTCAATACATAAACTAAGTAATTGAACGACCCCACATGCCTTCTGAAAACCCAAAAAATATTTTTAAACAGGTGTCCCGGCAAAAAAGTGTATTGAAGAATGGGAGGCGCTGCTATAAAAAGTTTGGAAACTTCTGTCCTAGGCTCACTTAATTTAAGCTAACCTAACAACGTCCCCTTCCCTAGATTAACCTCACCTGCTCAAATATAATCTTAACCTAAAAGGACAAGGATAAGCATATTAAACCTGTATTCCCCTGTATATCAAAATGTAACAAAATGAATCTAAGAAAGAGTAATATTTGTACAAATGTCAAAAAGAGTTTAAATCACTTTTAGTTTAAATGAACTTCTACTTTCTCGGACACATATTATAAGCTTTAAGATGATATCAAAGTTCCCTTCAATCAAAAACTTCCTAGAAAATCGTGTCAGATAACTTCGAAAAGTTTCAGAGTAAATCCGATCGTATTAGAGAGATTAGTCGCTTGTTCCCTGCGCATGGGGAAGCAGTATCCCCGTCAGTGATAAGCCAAAAGCAGTGAGAGAAGAGATAAGACATGATTAGTTCCATTAAAGTTGTGTCTATCCTTATCGGTTCTCATCTACAGATATGATTCATCGAAATGTCTGCAGTACACAATTAGATCCATTAAATGGCAATAAATTATGTTACATTAAACATCTTTGCGTTCCACAGAAACTTAATAATCAATACACGCCGCTGGACATGGCTGAGTACATCTTCTGGACAGGTGATGAGAAGGGCATTACGCTGGCAATCGAGGAGTGCCTTCAGGCTGGACTGGTGCGTTTTGCGAAACTAATTACGACGGACTAATTGAATGTGTGCCCTCTGATCGTTTTTTGTGTATCATAGATGACGCGGGAGGAGGCCATCGTTTTCCTACAGGATATCAAGAACAACTTGAATATCTTGCATATTCAATATAATCGGAAATTCAAAATTAATAATGAACTTCACAAGGTTAATAAAAAATAGTGTTTTTTATAATTTATAAATTTACAAATCTTTTTTTCTATTGTCTAGAGTAAAGCAGCTGATAGATTGATTGAGGAGTTGCAGCAGCTGGGGACACCATCAGAAACTAGAAAAGCTTCCCAGAATAATGATGTTGAGAAGAAGAAGGTAGTAAAAACAATGAAAGGTATTATTTTATTCAAGTAGTATTTGATGGCTCACTCTTTTATTTTGGACATGTTGAATTCCCCTGAATAGAATTAGATATTCCCAAAGTGTCCGAAGCTGCCACTCCAAGTCCAACTGGCGCCGGCGAAGGATACGACGAGCTGATGGATCGTCTGCGTGTGGCTGATTCGCTGTACACCGAGTACTCGCTCGAGGAAGTTATCTACCAATTGGCGAAATTGATGTTCCGAGAGGGACTCACACGTCCGACGACAGATGCGAAGGAGGCGCTGGCGAAGTTTGTCAAGTTTTTGGAAACCGAGGCTGAGCAGGGACACATTTCGCGGACTCTGGAGAAGAGAGTGCTTGGTATGATTTATGATCTTTAGCCTCTGAGACATTGGCGTCATAATTTCAGGAATTACTCATCATTTACCTTTGTGAGGAAAAGAAATCAGCCCACCTGGGCATAGTTGGTAGTGATTCGGTCTACTACGTACGCGGACGGGGTTCGAGTCCCCGGGGTGGGCACACACCCAGTGTGAATTTATTATTATAAATTCACACTAAAAATCACTCATTTAATTAATTCACATTAAAAATTCACATGAAAAATCCACATCACAACACATAAGAAGAGTCCACAACATCCACAACATAAAAATTCACTTCACTCACACACAACAACACACCACATCAACAACACAACAATAACAACAACATCACAAAAACCAATAACAAAAATCACAATAACATGTAAATATACAAAATCACAATAAAATCATATGTATCCAGGCTGAAGGACCAGTGATTAGTAAATTAATTAGTAAACTAGTAAATGAAATCATTTTCCTGAAATCAAATCTATCAACCAAAAATATGTCAAAAATAACCTCAAGCAATCCTGACGAAAATATAACATAGAATATTGGCTACTGTGGGGAATACAAATCCATGTTATAGATCAAACAATTCAAAATTCCTAATCTCGCCTGAATTATCTAATTATAAGCTTACTTAACGTAACCTTGACAAAATAAACAAATATATACGGTATCAGAACGTCACAATTGTAAACAAATTATTTTGCCTGAAGAAAAATTCATCAACTAGAAGCATTTCTAAAGTAACTTCACGGTAACCTGAATAAAATATAATCTAAAATATTGGCCACTCCACGGAATACAAATCCATCTGTCCTTTTCCTAAAAAATGCACCTCATCTCCAATGCATTTATTTTTTCGCAGACGTGCTCATCGCCTCCTTAACGGACACGCTCAGCGAACATCCAGAGATCCAATCGATTCGAGAGCACTCAACAGCCGACAATCGGCAGGCTGCATTCCAACAAATCGCACGAATGATCCCACCGGAAACCGACGCTGCTCACACCGCGTCGAGCTCTACCATTCAATTAAAGGATAAGAATATGAAAGCGCTGTGGGGCCTAGGCAAATAATTGCACCGCAACGCAGCATCGCATTCTTTGTAGGTGAAACAATTCAATAACGCTGGCGTACCAACGTCGTTTCTTTGTTTTCCCTCCGAAATGGAATACATAACAAAAGATATCCGGAATACTTGTATATACTAACAATATACGTTTTTAATTAAAAACTGGGATGTTATATTCCATATTTTATGTTCGTGATTTTTCGCTGCGGTGCGCCAGGGGTATGAAATTGCGATAGGGAATCAATATCCGAAATTCCATCAGCGTCGAACGGCATCTAAATAACTCAATATCTATTTATATATTAAACGTGCATAACATTTATAATAAATTAATGTTATTGAATACGTAGTGACGTGGAAGGTAAATAGATGACATGAAGGAATATTATGTAAATGTGTACAAAGTGTTATAAGTAATGTACAAAATGTATTAATAAATGATATAACCATAAACATCATTAAGAGTTTTTTATCATTATAAGATATCATAAAGAATATGAGTTTTTATGAATATGCGCCATTTTTTAAACACTGTTAAAATCACGTGTACATTGTAAAACGTGGAAAATTTCTTCAGCAGATTCTGTGTTTAGATGTCTCTGCAGTCTTCTTAAATACTCTGTACTACTTAAATACATAGTTAATTGATCTCCATTCACATGTTCCTCTGAAGGTCTTAGTCCTTGTTCGAGTCCTTCGAGTCCTTGTCCTGTGTTCGAGGGTAAGATTGCGTACCTTTTTGTTACCATTGATTACCATTATACAAGTCGTTTTGTCTACTCAGATAGATCTACTTCGTCCAAAATTATGCGTACTACGCAGTTGGTCTCCTTCCCTCTCGCACATCTTCCCCTATTTGTTTACCCATTGGAGCAACTAATATCAACCCACTTCCATGCATTTCCAAGTAACCTTTCTCTTCCCATTCAATCCCACTCTTTCACACCACCAGACTTTTGCAACTGACTCCCATTTCACACATCTAGGAGATGTTCTCGCCAACAGAAGAAACACATGTTCTACAATCCCATTGGAGTCTTCAAGATCCATACACATACATATTTAATTCATTATTCATACACCATATTTAAACGGAAATCCGAAGCATTTTTAACCAACCGAATGTCTGGATATGGTAAAAGTATCTAAATGGTATCTTTGTGAAAAGTGCCAAACTTTCTTCGTTGTTTTATGCCCCAAAATCATACATACATTCTTGTTCTATTCACATGACAAAGGAAAAGATTTCTACAATTTTAGCTCCCTCTGAAAACAACCATTTGATACGCCATTGCTTCTGATATTTGTTGCAGAAGTAGACTAGTAGACATGTCTAGACATCTAATAGATATTTGATAGGCCAAATATATTGTATTTGGCAATACATAGACAATGAGGTCGAAAATCGGCGTCCTATTCTTTCGACTTACATTATAAATTCCGGACATATAAATTTTTAACATGTGCTGACTTTTATTCAGTTGGCTCCAAGAGGGGGTTTCCAATGGAGATATCGAGATTGGTCAGATATCAATATCTCAAGTGTCATTAAATAAAATGGATAAATATAGATTTAGCAATTCAACAATCCGCCTCCATGTCCCCTTTTTTTCTGGTCAAATCTGGTCACTCAACATAATCTAACAGAGTATATTAGAATATATCCATCTTCATCGCATTGAAAGTTGCCTACATCTTCTTTAAACTCTCCTGGCATTACTTGTACAGTGTCAACAAACAGTTGTTATCAGGGCACATAAGTAACACAGTAACAACATATATCCTTAAATTCCGTTGAAATCACTAAACAAACGTAAAATAACAATGTCGGGAATGCGAGCATTGCCACAAAGCAAAGAGGCCCTCTTGAAATCATACCGAACCCGATTGAAAGACGATGTGAAAAGCATGCTCGAGAATTTTGAAGGTAAGTTTGTAAGCTTAAAACCCCTCTTAGATTACATAGTATTAATCTAGCTTACTATTTATCAAATCATAAAACATTGCAGAAATCGTTAAACTTGCAAAAGGTGAACATGATACCCAACTATCCAGAATGGCTCAATGTGAGCAGGATACATATGAAATGCATGTGAGAGCTGCGAATATCGTGAGAGCCGGCGAATCTCTGATGAAACTTGTCTCTGATATCAAACAGTACTTGATTCTGAATGATTTTCCATCTGTGAATGAAGCTATTGCTCAAAATTCAAAATTGTTTAGGTAGGTGTTTTCTAGGTTATGTCTATAACAGAGGATTTAATATTTTAGTAAAATTGTTTCAGGACCAAACAAACAGAATGTGATCAGAAATTAATGTCGTTGAGAGATGATATGGCTGCTGATTTGTATGATCTTGAAGAAGAGTATTATAATAGTATAAACAAATAGATTTTATTGTAAGTTTACATGTTTGAAAGAACTTTGAAATAAATTAACTAAACGTAAATTTTGACAAACAAATGTTAAATTTTACAATATAAATGACTTGGCACATATGAACCAATATTAACATTAACAAGTAATGGTATTAAATAAAATGTGCAATATAATTGCATCTGTATTGATTTTAACGTCTTAATAGAGGCAACTCTTTATACACTTATTTAGTTCCAATAAAATGGCGTCATGATGTGTTTGTGTTTGTTTCTATTTACATCTTCCAACTCGATTATTTAAATATAAAACGGTATAAAGATATATCTGGCCCAACACAATAAAGTATCCAACGATATCATAATAAATTAATTAAATTAGTATTCACATCCAGATATTACTCCTGTATAATTAAGAAAGGCACTTACTTTGCGGCATTTAAAACTTTAACAGGTAAATTTATTAATTTAAAAATAATTACTCACAGGTAGTATTCACCAATAAGAATTAATGACTTAAAAGAAGTTTTAAAACATTTTAATACCGTAAAAGGCAGTCGAAAGGAATGAAAAATGTTAATTTAAAAATATATAACCTCTAAATTCATGTTTTGTATAGTTTTTCATGATCATTTTACTGAAAATTTCAATAAAATGCTACAAATGGAGTTGAACGCTGCAAAAACAACCGAAAATTCAATGAGAAATACTCAAGAATGTCTTCCAAGTGAGGATAATCCTCCAATTGAGGCGTCTAGTATGTTTAACAACAAAAACAATGGCAATAAAAACAGAAGAAAGTCAGCCATTCCACTAAAATCAGTACCGCTGGGAGATAGTTCTTTGGGCGAAGACTCACAAGCAAGTCAAAGTTCTCACGATGAAAGTTCAAACTCCACAGAAGAACATTTAAAAGATGAAGGTATCCTAATAAGAAAATAGTCTTTTTTTCCATTTAAAATCGTTGTTATTACAGATCAAAAGTTATCCAACAAAAAGAAGGAAAATAAATCAAAGTGTGATATCAAATGCAATATGTGCGAGAAGCTCTTCCAATATAAGTCCGAATTTGACAGACATTATGGGCGTAGTTATAACCAAACGCCTGTTTATACGTGTATGTTTTGCGATAAGACAATGGAGAAATATTCGACGTTTAGAAGTCATTGTTATAGGCATGTGACGGTTGGAAGATTCAAGTATGTTGTAATATTCTTGATGTGTTTGAATTCTGTAGTTTTGTCTAACAAAAAGTTGTTTTTTATAGATGTGATGAATGTGGAAAAAGTTTTAACATTGAAAGTCATCTTAAAATGCATATTATTGGGAAACATACTAAAGAGAAGCCGTTTTCTTGTGAGGAGTGTGGGAAATGTTTTTCTGGTAAAGCTGGATTGAGGATTCATATGAAGAGACATCTTGTGGGTGCTAAGGAGGATTATCCGTGTGCTGAATGTGGAAAAATGTAAGTACAATCATTTTTATTTACATGATTTTTGTTTGTAATCCGAACGAGAATTTTGGGGCGGTGTCATTTGGCAGTTCTGTTATGTTAAATTTACAATGTTATGATTGAAATAATTAAAGTTTGCTTGAAACCAGAAGTGTCCAAACATGTTATAGCAGCGCCTTTATTTAATACTCTTTTTCGCCCCCTCCACGCCACTGTTATAAAATATTATCTTTGGGCCTATCTGTTTTCGTGATAATATAATGTCACCACAATAAATTTAAATTTTCCAAGGAGGCATGTGTTGCCGCACTTTTTCTTGGTTCAGCCATTGAGGTATTTATCGCAAGGTTGTAGGAATTAAATACGTCAGCACTAAAATGTTGGTTCCTCAGAAAGCATGTACTGCCCTTCACTTTGTCCTAGTTATTGAAGGACTTATCACACTTTTTAGGTATGAAGTTCATTCAAATCGAGTATTTCATGCATTTCTGCGGTTCAGATTCCTCAGAAGCATGTATTACCCTTCAATTTCTTTGTCTAGCTATTATTGTAAATTCTCTGGCCTTCCCTGAGATTTGAGGCTTACAGAAACTCGTCATGGGAATGTTTCATTCAAATTTACTCCACCATCTGCACATGGTAAGGGTAAACTTCACAAAACTTTAAAATCGTTGAGAGACATATTACATTCATAGATAGCAGAAATGTAGAATTGCTGGCTCGGATATTCCAGAATACTAAAACCGCGAGATTTAGTGAAAGAAAAAAGAAAAACAAGAAAATCGACATAGGAACCCCATTTTCGGTTCTGATATAAATTTGGTTTGCTATAAAGATTACAGCGTTTATAAACGTACAAACCGTTGTTATAACCCCATGTTTTGTGTTTTACCATAAAGAAATTTGCGCAACACGTTTTAGCTAGCATCCATTTCAGGGATAAGCAACATTTTATGATGGGGCCAGTATCTTTTTTTGCGGGTTGCACAGCGATTCGAGTCTCAGATGATCCATCTTCTACTCGATCCGTGGGCCAAATTCTTAGATGAGGGGATCGTTGGGGTTAGAATGGTTCAGGGCCACACAAATATGTTCAGGCGGGCAATCTACTTGAACATGAACTTTTATGAAGGGTATTGAGATATCTACGTTTCTTATTTTTGCGCGTATACCCGTCAGAGATTAAGCAACACGCTTATTAACAATGGTTATTATCAACCTTGTATTATACACTTTGTTCGACTCAAGTGCTTCGGAACAGTGGTGTAGTTAATATTAGTCAGTTTGCGTCTCTACTATTTTGTGCACATATAAGCACAATATACTCTCCGGCTAGG
>WSZQ02025298.1:22699-33387 GCA_019419845.2 Weissflogia rhopalogaster | reverse complement strand
GTGTGTGTGTGTGTGTGTGTGTGTGTGTGTGTGTGTGTGTGTGTGTGTGTGTGTGTGTGTGTGTGTGTGTGTGTGGAAGTGTGTGACTGTGTGTGTCTGAATGTGTGTGGATGTGTGTGACTGTGTGTGTCTGAATGTGTGTGACTGTGTGTGTCTGGATGTGTGTGTCTGGATGTGTGTGACTGTGTATGTCTGGATATGTGTGCCTGGATGTGTGTGACTGTATGTGTGTGTGTTTTTCTTACAACGGAAATATCTCAATTGTCCGGCTTGCAATTGAATGAAAATTTTTGTACGTATAAATAATTTCATTGACTGATATTCTAAAATAAAAATGTTAATTTTTATATACGTTTGTTAATGTTTAACACTCGTTCGCTTATGGCTATGAGATGTTTTCAACTTTTACACATGAACAGGCGTTGTAATAAATATAAGAGAACACAATTTGTGAAGCATAGTGCATATTTGTGGCCTCGTAACCTTGAGTAAGTGAGCTGCATAATGACGCATGTTCATGTGCGTTAGGACTGTACTAATTGTAGTATGAATACGAATACAAGATCCGAGGAAAACCCGATACTATTGGTCAATGTCAAAACCTGCCCACCGCATATATTATAAGCATAAACCAGTTGTTTTGCTACTATTCTGTTTTCTTTTTCAGGAGGCATGTACGAGAGAACTATCGCCTACCGGTCGAAATCGCTTGGCTTTTACCGATATTATGTATGGAGAAAGAAAAAAAAAACATGAAACGTGTCATCCACTCATTGCAAGTGTCTTAGAAATATTCACAATTGTGAATTATTAGTAATTAAATTCATAACTTTGAATACTTGACCAATTGATACAATCACAGTTTTTATCAAAATTCTCTCGCAATTATACGTTGAGCAACACCCAAATTTAAATTCCACAAGAGCACTCCCTAATTAACCATAACATATCAATGAAAATACAACTTTCACAAAATTTCAACACGAATAAAACATTTACATTTATTTCCCATAGAAAATGATCTTGCAAAGACATCCTGCAAACTTCCTATTGCTCAAATCCACCCATACAACTACGATTTGCTACGCTATAATAATTCAATAATAATGGGAATAAAAACATATTTTACAATAACTAATCACTAGATAATGACATAAAATTAAAGGGAAGAAATACATTTAATTGATAGCGATTACTGCTATTTAATTGCAAGTAAAAGTGAAATACTTTTCATTTTTCTTTCATAGACATCATCATCAACAACATCTCGTAGAGCAATTTGTAATTTTCTTTTAATTACTTGTATTATGCATTACCACACTTAATGGCCTGCATAATACTCGAAAAATTATGGCGGTAATCAAAGTTTATTGGATGTTCATTTTAATTTTGAGAAAGTTCTTTTGCATATACAGCTCACAGGTACAAGTCAAATGTCAAACATCACCAAAAAGTGAAATTTCATACGAGAATATAATTAATGTTTTCGTCCTTACAATTATCATTTTGTAATATAAAAAAATCAATGCAGTAAAGACATGATTAAAATGTATGAATACGTATTTCAAGGAGGGCAGAATTCATTAAAACAACCTAGCAATAATTCACTATTGTTCAAGAAAGAACAGTAATTTACCAAGCTGTCTATTGGGTTGTCTACACTCCTAATTGATTGTTTATATTTTCTGGTATAATTTAGATCATTATTTTTTATAGGAGTGTGTATGCATCTGCACGTTGTCGGTAGTATTGTAGTAGAAACGCCAAGTCGTAAAACAAAGTGCAACGACTCATTGACACCGGCAACCAAAGGAGAATAATAACAATATGTTACCACCTACATAACCTACGCGAAATGCATAAATGTATGCATAAATATATTGGCATACGTGCGTTGCACTTATATACGTCGCTGTGCGGTGTGGCGTGACGTGGTGGTATGCAACCGTTTGACTAGCTTTCACTTGATCAACACACGTTCGTTTAAACTCAAGGCGAAGATGCCAGCAACCAACTAAACACACATGCCGACAGACACACAGGACAGGAATTGATTCTGTCACGGTCGTTCAAAGTGATGACAATCGACATTGGTGTCTCACAAAAGAAAATCTGTTTGTTAATTTTAACGGCGAAGTTGAAAAGTTTCGAATAAATAGATAGAAAATAGATAGATGAAAATATTATGAAATTTCGTCAAGGGGTAACCTTTAAAAAAATGTCAAAATCTTAAAATCAAAATATCTCGGAAACTATATGAGCTATAGAGCTCATATGTTGAGAACACATGCATAAACCATCTGAGATAATACTCTGTTAGTTTCATCCCGATCGGAGCTAGTAAAAAAATTGGTACAAAATTGCATTTTTAAGATTTCAAGATTCAAGATTTATTCAATACTGTGGAAGGCGACCTCGTGACCTACCTTTGTATGTATCATTTATAATTGTTGACATAAAACCATATGTGGTATCTTAATTTTACTTTTCTTAAAATTATTTTTATAATTGATAAAAAAACATCTTATAAACTTGCTACTTCTCGACAATGACAATAAATAGTGCAAACCTTCCAGGAACACATCACGCAACGAAGATTAATTCCATAATTCCGAAAAGCACAGCTTTTAAAGCATTATTTATATGGAACACAAAGCTCTTACAAAATAACTGATTGAAACAATGCGGAAGAAACCGATTCTGGATCGATCTAAAAAGCAAAAACAAAACAATTTGTGGCGTACAACTGTAAAACATTACAGTTAATTGAAGCGTACGTTTTTAGTACTTTACAAGAGAACGAACCACAAACGAAAACAATCCTTTGTTTCTTGTTGCACTTTGCGTTACACTGCTAACCGTCAACTGTCGAACAATCTGCCGAGTACTGCATAAAACGCGAGCAACATATACGTATTGCTTCCACGATGGTGGAAGAAAAAACCTTAAGGGAAGTGTTGTATTAAAGGATGAAGAATAACGTCGGCAAAGGGTAGTTTTTCCGGGTAAAACCGATTGCGTTATCGCAATACTTGCGGCCATATCGTGAGCATATCGCTTCAAAACCTGCCGTCGTAATGATCGGTAATGAGTGCTTGGTACCGCACAGTCGATAGTTACAAAGATGGCATCGATAAAAACAGCACAGGATGGCTCGTTGGCGCCACGCTTTGGCGTGCGCAAAAGGGGTTAAAAAACGCACGTTGCACGCAAGCCTCATTGCGTTGACACTAGGAGAACAACTATGATGGAAGTATATTTACGAGGAGAAGAAAGGTAATGTATTCCGGCAAAGGTGAATACATATTTTATGACATTTGCTGAATGAGCGCCTTCCATTTTATAAGATAGTAAAGTTTGAGATCTATCAGAGAATAAATATATAACAAAATTTCAAAGTCTTAAAATCCTCCAATCCATAAAGACCTCCAAATATTATTACGTATTCGGAATCAGCATTTTTTTTTCAGGAGAGTGTATTCATTATTTTCAGAAAGTTGATTTTGAGCATTTAAACTTTACATGGGCTTTTATGGAAAAAAAAAAGAAAATATGGTCAATAACTCCTAAACTAATAATCGTAAGAACTTGAGCTTGGTCTTAATCGATTCAGCGTTATCGAATTATAAAGTTTTCGCTCCCAGTATTGACCGCAAGAGGGTTGGAATAATTTTACACATAGCAAATTTCCAAAAACTGCTGATTTTTCTTACTTATTTTTCTTTAAAACGCCATTTCTTGGAAACTAATAATCGATTCAGCGATAATCGAATTAGTTTTTATGGGGACGGTTATTAAATCTAACAACTAAGGGGGAAGCTGTTAGGGTAAAAGTGGAGCAAATGTTTTGAAAATTGTTGAAGTCTTCACTTTGCATGGGTGTATCTCGGAAACTTTAATATCTATATGAGCCATATTTTGAGAAAACACGCAGAAACCATCTGAGACAATTCTCTGTTAATTTCATCCCGATCGGAGCTAGCAAAAAATTGGTCCAAAAATGCATTTTGAAACTGGAGATTTTTCAAAATATCTCGAGAACGACAAAATCGACATCCATATATTATGACATTTTCAGAATCAGCTCGTTCTGCTCTATAAGATAGCACACTTTGGAATTTGAAATTACATTTTGAAACTTGATATTTTTGAAAATATCTCAAGAACGACAAAATCGACCAGAATACATTCAATACATTAAAGATGAAGGTGACTCCCGAATTTAAGAGTAGTTGTAGATTAGTAGGACAGTGAAGATGGATAACTGATCGAATGGATGTATTAGTTGTTTTGGAGATCAACAACTAAGCTGTTAATTTATAGCAATTAAAATGACCATTTATATTGAATAAGGCAATATTCCAAGCAAGTGAGATCTATTTCTTATTACAAATATTCTAGGTTAGTAGACGAGATTGCTTGGCAATAAAATCATTCATAATTCATCGATAATTTTCTAATGATACTTTTTCTTTAATGCTCAATCTAAACAGTTCATAATCAGGTTAGTTCTCTCTTCATTCGTCTCATGAAATAATCTTTTTTAAAACTTCAAATCTATTTTTGAAATACTAAACCTAACCTAACAAGAGGCGTACATACGAGTGCTAAATTTAATTTCCCCAAAAACAAATCATTAAATAACGAATAATTGAGATCAATTATTAGCATGATAATGCTAAAGTCAACCAACATCCATAAGAGCAATGGATTTTAAATAGTTGTAAAGTGAAAGTGTCATGATTTCAAGTCGAATCTCAGTAACGAAAGCGAAGCATGACTAAAACCGCAGACGAAAGAGACAAATCCATCTGATTGTGAGTGTGAGGCACAGCGTACGTATACACAGAGGCGTACTAGTACTAAATTCGCGATTATTTCCTCTCATGCCTACTTTCTTCATCTCACCGAGTCAAGTCACATGTCATTACTTCTAAGCCCAGCTTGACTTGAGCTTGCAAAGATGGAAGGAAAGCATATACTAGCGCATACAGACAGCATCAGCATATATGCAAACGAGACACGGATGCAGAGAAATGTCAGTGCTCTTGAGGTGTTTATCGCGAAGAAGACAAGGCATACGTAAAAGAAACAGGCAGTATGCCAGAGACACAACGCAGATACAGTTATGTGTATGTATGCATACATACACGGGGCGACAAGAAGAGAAAACGAAATGACTCAAAGTAAGTTGAATATGCACAGCACCACATCGTCGTCAAAGAGTCAAGTTCAAAAACATAAATGCAAAGTTCATCAGCATAAAGCATAATCAGTTGTGAAGAGTACATACATATGGAGAAGAGGAGAAAAGAGGCGAGACCAAAGAGAAATCACAAGACGATATAAAGCTAATGACGTATTGATTTGCAAATAAGGTTAATGTGAATCAGGACAACTTCTTTGTTCTCAGATGTTTCAAAGGGTATAAAGTTTGAACATGTTTGCACGTGTCAGGAAATGATCATGACCTCCCTCCCATCCCTGACCTACAAACGACCACTTCGAGGAACAAAACATCTGCATTTGCACAGCTTCAACCCCTCTCTTCGCATTCGTCCTTAGTTCCTGATTTTGACCCTCTTTCTTTACTCTCCCGCTCTCCTGCTGATGGGATGTCCTTCGTGCACGTGCCCGGCCTTGAGCCATCAATGCAAACTCCACGTGGCTGGTGGCTCCCTTTCTATCTCAAGCAGTTAGCTCCTACCATCCCTAGCTCCCCAGCAAGAGAATACAGTTGTACGTACCCAATTGTACGCATGTCATATTCTGCCACGTGTCGATCGACATACATTACAATGACTGCTGAATAGGTGCTTTTTCGCTGGTAGAGCAATGTTGGACGATACAAACGAGATTGTTCACAATGTCTGTGAAGGTGTGTGTGTGTGTGTGTGTGTGTATGCAAGTGTGCATATGTGTATGCAAGTGTGCATATGTGTATGCAAGTGTGCATATGTCTGTATGTAAGTGTACATGTGTGTATGTAAGTGTACATATGTGTGTATGTAAGTGTACATGTGTGCACGCAAGTGTGTGTGTGTGTGTGTGTGTGTGTGTGTGTGTGTTTTGGTAGAAATGGTGGTGAGAAGAGTGAAACTGGGAGATGAGAAATCGTGCAAAATCAATAAAAACGAATCCTTGAACTTTGCATTCGTGCAAAATGGTCGAAAAGCAGATAAATCACAGCCGAGAAATCACTGTAGGAAAATCTCCAAATTCCTAGAAATCCCGAATTTCTGGGACTTGCCAAAGTTTGTATGAATCATATCGTAACTTCTATTTGGTATTTATCGTTTTGCTTACAATGAAATCAAGCACAAAACTAGAGATAATAAAAACATCACTATAATAACTTGAGTTGTTCCTTACAGTGCAGAAATCATAATGCCAGAGACAAATTTGTTTAATGATAAAATTCTAAAAATTCTAAATAAATGCCTATAAATCTCAAAACTAAAGATGAACAAGTACTACAAACGTGATTAAACTATCGAATTACAAGTATAACACGTAGTTATTAATCATGTACCGTGATGCACCAATTTTGGTACATATAATATGTATTAGCCACATCTACTATTCAAGTTTGGAGAAATGAGCTTTGATCATAGAGTACCATAGAAAAATAGGATAAATCCCAAGGAAAAAATCAAGGCTAAACCAATAAAAACGGTTAACTCATAGGAAATTACAGAAAATACAACCAACGAAATTGAAGTCAGGAACATGCCTGCCTCCACAAAAACATCGTTTTTCACTCATTCGTATATAAATTATTCGACTTTAGTTACAAACTCACCACATGACGATCGACTCTTCAACGTGTGCACCTCGATTATTTTCGCTGGCAATCAGCCAGAAACGCACCACATTACGCTCCAACCGCAGTTTCTCCATTTGTACTTGAATTCCCATGATGCCACCTTTGACACCTTACCACTTACAGACCTGTTGTTACTTGTTTACTACGCAACGCTCAACTGCAAAAATGCAACTAAAGCAGACCAACGTGCACAATAGCTTTAAGTACACCTGTTATCATTGTTTTGCTACCCTGAGGCGATGATAAGCTGTGGAGATAACAAGGAAAATTAACGCCATCACTGACCATGTGCCGTATTGTGGGCGAAAAGTCAACGCGCCCCAAACAGCACAATAAACGCAATTTGGGTTAAGCAGACCTACCATTCAAAGTACAGCGCGTCGCATTATCGCCAAAATGCAAATGTGATGAATACTTGCAGTCTGTTCAAGTTAAAAACCTTTTTCTAGCGCAATATCGATAAGAACCATAACAATATTATGAGAATATTTGACCCAAATCCATTTTTGGTTTCTAAATTTACACGGAATTCAAGGTTTTCAAAGGTTTATAAACATACATTATTATCATTAAAGTTAAAACGTATTTAGTCATATAGTAATTAATTATCTTACTTAAATACGTAAACACATTGAGGCACTTTAAATTTAAGGAACACAATAGTTGATTAACTTTTTATCTGTGTTGTAACGAAACATTCTTCATTTTCAAAATTAACAAGAGCGAAAAACTTGAAAACGATCCTGTGAAATGGCTTAAATCACTCGCCTTTATAACTAGATTGCAAATTATGACGATATAATGAAATTTCATCAAGGGGTAACCTCTAATCATTTTTCAAAATTCCCTCAAAATTTAGTTCTAAGTGTCTTAAGTTTTTATCTGTGTTGTAATGAAACTTTCACCATTTTTAAAATGAACAAAAGCGAAAAACTTGAAAACGATCCTGTGAAATGGCTTAAGTCACTCGCCATTAACTTAAGTCATTTCATAGGATAATAAATCGGAAATTAGGGTAGTAATTACGAGAGCAGCTTACAACAACCTCACATGCGAGTGAGTAAAAGTAACATAATTAGTTACACAACATTTGCATTTACAACTACCAAATGCGGAAATGTGTGTTCGACATTTTCCCAAGTCACAGCTGCGCACAGCACAAATCGCTGAAATTACACCAGTGCATGATATATACGAGTGAAAGAAAGAGATTATGTACTATCAATCAATTTCACTAAGGCGGAAACTCCACGTGTGAGAAAATCGGCAAAAACGCTTCATCAATGTGACCAAAAAAAAAACTTTTAAACTTCCCAACATCGTACGTCCGTATTCTTGTAAGAACAGCTAACTGTAAATTAATTTTAAGTAAAGCTAAATGACTCATCTGTATTTAGCACCATAAGAAAACAGATTTCAATCTGAGCTGTCTCAACTGTCGCCATTACGATGTAAGCCGATTCATATAGGTACACTCTGCGCATGCGTGGTCGCTCCACACTCAAGTACACTGCGCATGCGCAGCGTGAGACGTTTCATAGAATCGCACGCAAAGTGGGTCAGCTCCGGGTCGGCACAACTTCCGCCTCATGTTTTTGAGTGTGTGTGTGTGTGTGTGTATGCAAGCTCACTCAAGTCAACCGCAAACCAATGACAGTCAAGCACATAATCGGCACATGGATGCGCATGCGCGACATGCTTAACCGGTCCTCGGTGTGCGCGCACGCGCGCGCTTTATCCCAAGTCGAAGGTTTACAATACATAATTTGCGCAAAACAGTTAATTGTCAAAATACTGTCATTTATAGAAATGACACTGTTTGTTTTGTGCACCACCGCTCTCGGCAGAATTGTACGCGCTTTCTATTTGACATACATATATTTTTGCTATTGTCTTAGCCGTAAAATTAAAAGCGTAAAATATGAAAAGAATATGAACGGCAGATAAACAGGCAGGCAAACGGGGAAAGAAGGCGTAAGGCATCGTGAAAAAGAAGAAAGGAAGGGCACTGTAATCTGTTTTGATTACTTTAATTCGCGTATTGTTCGAGCTGAAACTTCGCAAAGAAAAGCGGTGCAATATTCAGCTCTAGTGGTTCGAAGGAGCACGCTTTTTGTTGTGCACCACTTGTGCAGCACAAAATGGCGGATAATCGAAAAATAATGCGAATATAATAAGTGGAAAATGCCAAACAAGTGAAATCACAAATCTCTACATTACAATGAATCATATTTTCTTTCATACATTTTTTTTGAATAAACAAACAGTAAAATTAAAAGAAGAATAAAAACGTACGCAGTTAACAATAAGACACTATATTATTGTATATCGGGTTGCCTAGTTAAAAATTATATGCCTTATTCCTTTTCTCAAACTTGATTAAGTCACTTTATTATCAATGTAATGTCAAAGTTGAATTGGTTTGATGCTTTTGAGAGTGTATAATGAAACGCAACAATTTATTAGCATCATTGCGAACACAATTCACGATTTTCCAATCATTCTCTCTCGGTGGTCGTTGGTGTGCTGAGCGCGTCAAGGTCGATTTAATTCCTTATGCGGATGCATATTTCTCGCTCGTGGCGAGCGTCAAACAATAGTTATTGTTGTTGTTTAGAATCGTATCGTATACCAAGTATATCGTATGATGTGTCCAACAAGCGAGTGAGATTCGAGCTGTGTTTACAAGCAGCACAATGACGCATTAGTCTACTACGATTAGATATCCTAGAACCGACTAGACTCCATTCTAGGATATCTAATAGTAGTAGGTTTTCAATAACCATAATATGCATAGTTATTGTATTCAAATGCAGATGTCGTCGTTTCCATATTTGAAAGCTTTGGTTTATTAACCTTAATATAGAGTGTATAGTTTAATAGTGTGTGTATAGTATAGTGATTATCCAATAGTTCACAGAGAGTTAGAGAGAATCGAAATGTTTGCTGTAAAGGCTGATATTGTCCTAATTCCCATAGTTGATGCAAATTCTCTGAATGCGTATTGTTTTAAGTGCAGAATAATGTTAATTGGGTGCGTCATTCTTATGTAAACAAGATGCAAGGACTTCAAATTGTATACTCGGTTTATTTTTTAGACAGTCAAAGTGGAGAAGTCAACATTTTCCAAAATCTTCGGTCCACTTTTACCCCCACAGTATCCCCCGCAGTAGTTAGATTTTGAAACTAGCTCGCGTTCTAACTAATTTGGTTATCTATGAATCGATTAAGACCAAGCTTATGTCGCTACCATTATTTCCAAGATATCGCGTTTTCACAAACAAACAAAAAAAGATTTTGATGAAAAATCGGAGGTGTAATTTTTGGCAATTTGATATGGCCAAAATTATTCCTGCGAACAATACTCGAAATTGCTCAAAAACGGCAAAAAGTTCAGTTAACAGAAATTATTGAAATGTATACACTACACGAACAAAATTTTTCAAATTTTCAAATCTGAGGCGGACAATTCAGAAATTCCCCTTTCTGTAGCGACGGCGCAGTTGCCATCCCTACTCGTTATCTTGACGCACAAGGAGCCAAATTTAAAAATAAATAGCGTCCAGAAATCACCTTTTATTTCCGGGAAAAATTAAAATATTCTTTAGAAATCATCGGTTTTAATAAAATACAGGTATTTTTCTGCTGATATTTATCGATTGTCTATTTGTTTTTATCTTCTTCGACGCATACAATAAGTGGAATAATTATTAAATAATTTCGAACAAGGAAATTACAAAGTCAAGGCCGCAATCGCTGTTTTGGAACAAAAGCTTACCGAAATACAGCAAAAAAAACCAAAATCTAAAACTCTAGTTAAACTACTTTTCAAACTGTTCATGCTTCATGCATTAACAAACCA
>WSZQ02025298.1:0-13987 GCA_019419845.2 Weissflogia rhopalogaster | reverse complement strand
GATCATGATTTTTTTCATTAGCATATTCCGCTCTGAATTTGCAATATTTTTGTTGGAACATCTTTCTCCGAAACTAAAAGAGGATAGTTTCGGAGAAAGTCGACTTTTTAGAGTACTTGCACCAAGTTTTTCACTTGGTGCAAGTACTCTAAAAACTTGAAGCTCGCAAAATTTACACAAACTTGGAACATTTAAAGAACATATGTAAAGAAGAAGAGACACTGACGATTTTTCTCTTACAAATATCTCAAAAAAGATTGTAGAAATCTGTGCGTGTAAAATTGACTTTCATTTTTAAGAGAAAAAACAAAATCAGTCAATATACTCTATCTGATTAAACGTACACAAAATTCAACAAACATACAATTTGACAAATTAAATCCAGATAATAATAAGTTTGTTCCACTTCAGATAAGAGACTCTTCGCAATAATTACAAACAATTTTGTCAATATTTATTATTGGATGAAAGTGAATTGCAAACTCTCCGCCCTGCAATTTCACAATCCCAGCAAATGTGTGCCTTTGTCGGATATTTTCGAACAAATTGTAGACTAGTCGATTGCAGGCAAAGGTAAACATTGACTGAAAGACTAGTTATTATTCGATCAGTACGTACAGAGCAACGAAGATGCAATACCGCTGAATTGTTTTCTAGGCATGCCTCTATCATAGATTAGGTACCTACATAAATGATTAGAAAGTGGGTCGACGAAAATTGCAGCCGGTTTTACTGTGTTTTTTCGCCTTTATCAGACGTGGAATAATTCAGTCATTGCCCGAACAAGTCCGACTTTCATAGCCAACGCATCTCGTACCAACACAATTACCAACTAACTAAACTCGCAGCATTGACTATGATAAGGTTTTGTAATGTTTCGATATTGTATCATCGCATTTCATTTTCGCTGCCTCGAACGAGTGAAATTGAATTGCCGCCGAGTGCGTTTCAAAATTCAATGCAAAAGTGAAATTGAATTTTTTCGTCATTGTAGTTTCGTCTATTGTACATCAATTGTTGCTGGTTTTAAGGTTTTCAAGTAGATAATCGAAATAAATCAAAGAAATTACAATACTCTAACGCTTTCGAGATGTAATTGATTTTAAACTATGAAAGAATATAACAAAGATAATGCCCCTGACCGGATTTGAACCTGTATTTCTAAGCATTTTAAAACTGCCAATGATAGGCTGCAATCATTCAAAGTAATAATATAAATAAATAGGAGTGAATTAGCAATTCAAAGAAAATTTGCCATTAATAAATAATCAGCGGAATTAGGCTGCGAACATTTTGTTCAATGATGTTTACAATCTCGAACGCACTACAGCCATCATATTGTCATCAAGTATGACTGCAGCAATACTTCGAAAGAGAAAATGATCAATGCCTCCGAGTAGTGCGTTCGAAAATGTAAATATCTCTTATTAATATAAAAGTCAAAATTATAACGTGGTTTTGAATGCATGAAATGATCTTTGTCCATGCTTAAGCATAAATTGGTTGGTACATATTATGCAACTAAAAAATGAATGACAATGTATAATTTCTGTAATAAATAAAACCGGATTTATTACACATCATGCCACATTGCAACAAAATGTTTCATTATTAGTTTTTTTATCAAAGAGGAAGCAACGGTGAGTGAGCAGAAACTATTAACTATTATTGCGAATAATAGAGTAGAATAGAGTACAATATTATAAATAACTTTAGACTCCATATATTGATGAAATTTAATCACTTCCTTGTATTTGCGCATCACATTAAACATTATTAGCACATACTATTGATAAAATGTCGTACAAACATATATTTTTAAAATAGTACAAAATCCAAATGAGTTTTGATGACTCATTGACATTGAAATGGAGTAAATGATTGTGTATTTATGAGTCAGTTTGTTATCGCAGTTATTGATGGATGTCTTTTCATTTGCCACACTCAAGTTGACGATTTTATTTTACTTGCGAAAAAGACAGTGCTTATGTAAGAGTTTTAATACTATCTGTTTGAATTCGTCTTTATCGTACGTACTGAATAGATTATTAGATACATTTGTAAGCTATATAGAGTTACCCTACATAAGGTTAACTGATTGACAAACATTCTTAGAATTTTATACTTTTCTATCAAATAGGTGATCAAATACTTAGGGTTTCCCTTCAAGTAGACCGGATCATGGGGAGGAGACATTCGATGGTTACAACAGAAAACTACGCGCGCATGGATCAGGGTGAAAGAAAAGCGGAGGAAGTTGTGGGGAGTAGGGATGTCAAAAAAAGTATCGGTATCGATAAATACCAATATGCCAATAAAGGTTGATTTATATATACTTTTCTATCTATTGCTCTTTTAGAGTCATTAAACCATCCCCTCTTACCAGTATGCATATTGCATCTTCGGGGAGCTCCTCTCAAGGAGCTTTACTATAAGGAATTATACTAAGAAACGCGAAAAACACCGTTACTATGATAATAATAAACATAAATTGCGTTCGACGAACTAGTTAATGTCACTACTCACGAAAACGAAAAAAGATAATTAGACGATACGTTCGCTTAAGATTTTTGAATGACTAAAACACATGTGGCAATCAAACGGTGTCTGTCTTGTCCTATTTGGAAGCAAGCACACAAAAGCTCACTTCACATACAACTGTAGCGTCAAATAAGAGCAAAACAGATACGAATGATGCTATAAAATTAACTACACAAAGATAGTGTGTTCCATTTAATCAACGGCCAACCGGCCAGCCGCAATGCCTTTAGGTGTGAGCGCGTGAAAACCGGTTGCAACTATGATGTTACTGTTGATGACCATACTCTATACTCCGGTCACCAATCCACCGCTGCGAGATGATGATTAACCAAAGAAGCATCCTCGGTTAAAGTCGACTTGAGAGGTCTTGAGAAGCCTCCTTTAGTTCGCCTTCTCCTTCCTAAGCGCAATCACAGTCGATCGAACCTTCTTGACTCGAGAAAAGCTAGTAAATAGAAAGAAAGCGACAAAGATATGCATGTAAACACATACCCACATGTTCTCATACACACTCTGTGTGTTGATCTCAACAACAACAACAACAACAACAGCAAAAGAAGAAGTAGTAGAAGATGATGACCAAAGTCAAATATGAATTCTTCCAAAGTAGACTTAACTCAAGCGTTGTTGCGTTGATCAAGAATCACAAACTAACTGCTGATGCATTACCAACACGACAAAAGCTTCGTGTTGTACGTTATATATACCAAAAGTTAAATATACCAGACCCATGCAGTCGCAACCAACAATAAATAAATGCAGGTGGATTTGGAACTAAACCAGGTGAGCTATATTTACGCGCCTGCCTATAATTAAAAGGGCAGAAAGTGATAAAAATGTACCGCACCGTTCGCCCCAGTACCTCGTTAGTTGATAATAGTTGTTAATTGCTTAATTCCAGAGCAGGTAGTAGGAAACGACGATAAGAAATGTTCGCTCCAAATATCTCAAAAACAGCTTTGTGCATTCCAGATGCACACGGCTGCATACCGCCGCATCGTATATCAACTTCCTTATCCTCATGCCAAAGATTGCTACGACAAACGGGACGGAGGGGAGGGAGGGCGTTGTTACAACAACCACATTGCACCATGATTGCATGGAAAATAGCGGCGTACACGATTCACCTGCGTATGACTACCAATCGTGTATGTTGCTGTCGTTGTTGCGTAGATGAATCATTCTGTGAATTTCTCACCTTTGTTACCACGAATTATAACAACACATAGAAGCACAAAAAAGTGTTAAAAAATACACAACGGTACCCCCGGTTATTTGCAGCGTCCCACAGACCGAAATAATGACAATCGTTGCAAAGTGGCAATTTCTAGAGATGAGTAATGGGACGAAATGTTTTGCGACTTACGTGTGTGTTCACTTTTATTGAAACTAGCGTGAATTAAAAATTCAAAAAAATACGTTCTGACTTCGTCTTTTATTTATCTAATTTATTTATTATTTTAAATATTTTATTTACACAAAATCAAGTGCGATGATCATGCGATCTATGACCTTTTGATCTATCAACCTTTGCTAAAAAGTATTTAAAGAAAAAAAAATCACAAATAATTTAACAAATGCGCTAATTATCATTATTAATTATTATTAATTATCATTCAGATTGATCGTGCTGGACGCAAATTATTGACAATTTTCAACCAAACGGTTAGAGATTACTCCGCGCTTCATAAAATTATATTGTGTTTGACCTCTATCGATAGATAATAAAATGACTCATTCAAATTTGTTAAAATTAAATTAATTAACGTGCAAATTGAAGATTTAATTACAATTAAAGAATTTGGTGAATATCTTTGCGGCAATTAATAGCTTTTTTCTGGCTGGTGACAGTTTTATGAGGGTCGCTTGAGAACCTCTCTACCTCTCATGAATAGGCCTCTCTTACATAGGCCTTGAAACATTCGGGGCCTATTAACGTTCGACATTTATTCAATCAAATTTTCCAGCAGCGATGTGACGTCTTTGTGCACTCCAGCGGCGAATTACATCGAGTAGAGATTTCTCGACGTTAGCAGCGA
Source organism: Weissflogia rhopalogaster (assembly GCA_019419845.2). NCBI lineage: Eukaryota > Metazoa > Arthropoda > Insecta > Coleoptera > Staphylinidae > Weissflogia > Weissflogia rhopalogaster. The sequence continues at coordinate 9,407 of WSZQ02025298.1, read as the reverse complement.
GTATTCTAATTGCGCATTAATAAACTCTTTAACTCTTACAGAGATGGAAGAGATTGGCCGCACTATCTACAAATGTGACGTCCAAGACATCAAATATTTGTGCAACACGAGGCGTAAACAATGGAACCAATATACAGACCGCATGGACGACAGCAGATTGGTCAAGATCGCAAGAGAGGTTACCTAGAGGCAAAAGGCCCTTGGGTAGACCCCGCAAGAGATGGAGGGATAATCACTGAAGATGAACAGATAAAGATTGCCTATCTAGGACGAAGAAGAAGAAATATTTTCTTATTTATCTAGTATAAAAATACATATACTTCTCTGTGATTTCAGAAATTTACGACATGACAAAGTTACTAGTTCATACATGAATCAATAGCTAACCAATAAAGTTACTTGTATGGTTTCTAATCGTAATTAACACCATTTTAAGGCGATACTATTTGTGATAGTCTCACTCACAATCCATCGCGTTTTCTTGCCATATTTGGCAAGAATTAACAAACTCTTCTCTCAATATCTACTCAATCAATCTCGAAACGTTGCCTTATCGTAGAAAACACCTAAAATGTTTTCCTATACTGTATAGCTGATGAAAATACGAATACATTTATCAATTAATGTTAGTTGCTTGGCTTTTTATCGAGATTGTACAATTTTTTTAGAACAATCTCGATTTTTTTCCATTATTTTATTTTTATTAACTTTATCTAATATATTTTAGATGATCGATAGTGAAATCATCTAAAATATATTAGATAAAGTTAATAAAAATAAAATAATGAAAAAAAAATCGAGATTGTTCTAAAAAAATGTACAATCTCGATAAAAAGCCAAGCAACTAACATTCATTGTCAAATGTTTACCACAAATCTTGTCAAATGTAGCTGTAAAAACTTAGATTTATCATTTTAAATTAAGATCACTTTAAATATGTGCCACTCATTAATTTTGTAACCATACTGTACATATGCTCGACGTGCATTTATCTCTCCACTTCTTTTTAGTAGCACATGTAAAATCTGGCAAATCCCAGTCGCGGTATGGTATTCCCATTTCACGAGGCCACGGAATGGGAAGTTGTACGTACACCAGAACATTCACGTCAACATGAAATAAGAGTAAATTTCGAATAAAAGACGTTCTGCTTTGCTTGGCAGCCAAACAGCTGCTTGTTACTGTCCGTCCCCTAGGCTTTTGAATGCCTCTACCGAATGTGTGTGTGTGTGTGTGTGTGTGTGTGTGTGTGTGTTGTATATACACTTTGTACTTTTTGCGTGTTCTGTGCGAGGCTGTGTATGCTTGGTTTGGTTTCGGGTTGGTTTCATCACCAAAGTTGGAAGTTGAAAGAGCTCCTCGCGATGAAGAAGCAGAGAAAACTCGAACTCGGCCGAATTGTAAATTCAAGTGAATTGGATGAATCGACGAACAAAGAACGCGACAACAAAGGATTACAAGCGCAATTGAGGGCTTCCTTTTCTTGTGCCCACATGATATTTTTCTTAGTTTCTTTTCGGCTGGGTTTTATTGTTCGTCTTGCTTGGACTTTAACAAATCTGAACCTTACCAATCTTGGGAAGCACGTTTTTTTGATGATATATAATTATTTACACGTGGGTTTACAAATTAGGTTTTGATGATTTGAAAAGTTTGAACATTTCATTTTAGCCATGAATCATTATGGAAAAATTACAATCAAATTTTGAAATTAACAAGGATTATGTAAAAAAGATCGGTATCGATAAATAGACCGTTGTCATTTAATTTTCATTTATCCTCCTATTAAGGAGGAAACGGTTCACGTCTAATCCTCCTTTGTCAACTCCTAATTGAATAAACATCAAATATGGCATTCAAGAATTTCTAAAGATAGCCCTGAGCGTGTTCAAGGCTACCTTTTACTTATCAACAAAACAAACTTGAATAATTTAACGTAATAATGGAATAACTTAAAAATTAATTTGCATTATTGCATAGATAATAACACAAGCAATGTGGCGCGAATAGTTATATCCATACTAACTAGACATGTCAAAAAAAATCGATATATCGGCCTCAAAATATCGATATTTATCGATAATTTTTTTTTCATAATATCGATATATCAATATTGAAATTTTAAATATCGTTTTGACATGTCACTGACTTAACCGCCATCTGATTGACATGATTTAAATTTAAACAAACTGCATCACTGATAAACGGTAAAAGCTCATAGAAACCGCCGGTGTGCAGATTATAGTTTCTAGGCAAGGCCTAAATGAGTTGTAGTTATAGTTAATAAATATAGAAATCGATTTAATATTTCATGATTTCAGTTTAATTAAATAAATTATTAAACTTAGCAATTTTATTCCACATTTAAGTACTATATAATATGTTTTGATCTGGTATTTGTTAGTTTCCAAGAGATTAACATCAATAACGATTTTCTGCCATATTCGTATTGCATTGGTCTGCTGTTATATATTATTGTAATTATTATATTTGGCGGAAAGACTGGTAGATCGTTAAATGTATTATTATTATTTGTAATACTTTAAATATCGATTTTTGCCGATTTTTTGTTTTTGATTTATTGATTATTGACTGCAGATTTTTGGTTACTGTAAATTCATTTAGAGATGGCATTTCGATGAGATCGATATTGATAATATCGATATTTCGATATTGATATATCGTAAAATTGTAAATTTCGATTTCGAAAAATATCGATATTTCATCATCGTCTGACATGTCTAATACTAACATATTCAAGTCACTCACGATATCCATTTTAAGAGCCACTACTCGACGGAATCTGAATACGCTCCTGTTACACGACATGCAAGAACCGTTTAAAATCGTTAAAGATCCGGCTACGAAATGGCATAAACTTGTAAACTTGTCGCCGAGGTTGCGAGTAAATTTAGCACACGCTAAAATAGCCGCTCCATGCAATTTGCGAATTCCAGGGGGGAGAAAACAATGCAAAACTGCAGTTCGAAGTATATTTATATACATGTGTGAGTGAGGAAAACTGGTGCCACTATTCAGTCTCTCCTCATCCAGGAAAGTAGTACGCATGTCGAATACTTATTTGGATCGTACAACAGGAAAAAAACGCAAGAGACTTAAAAAATAATAAAAAAAAATGATTCCGACTATGTATGGCCTCCGTAACGCTAAATTAATTCCTCATCCAGGCAGCACCAGAGGTAGATAGATAGATCTAGAGGCAAGGTAGCACAGGCAACGAGCGTAACCTTCAACTTTTTTTGCCCTGCAGTAATCAACACAACAACACGGTGCATGCATATAAGCGACCAACAGAACTTGTTGCCCGTTGCAACCGGCCCTGGCTGACGGTCTCGGAGCAGTTGCTGCAACTCGCAGACTGCAACGGCAGAAAGGACCGCAAGAAGAGACAAGACATAACGTGTCATTACGACGCTGCACGGTTCTTGCCTACCTTCTACCTACCGGCATCGACAATTCCATAATCAACTAGCTCTTATATTCGTTGTTTTTTGTTTGTTGTTGTTGTTGTAAATTTTAGACGTTAGGGTTGATTAAAAAAGTTCATTTTTTCTTTCTGGAGAATTACTTCATGATGATCCTATGATTTTCGGTGATTGTTGTTGTTTGTTTTGTTAGTATTACAACTTCAATTTGATTTTTAAAACTTTCTTTTATGATGTTGCCAGTGACGATATTATTATTCTTAATGTATTTGGTCTGGAGACCTGGCCATCGACCTAACTGGTCGGAATTAGACATGTGAAAAAAATATCGATATTGATAAATATCGATATATCGGCATCAAAATTTCGATATTTATCGATAATTTCATTTTCTATAATATCTTTATATCGGTATAGAAATTTTTAATAACGTCTTGACATGTCTTTAACGTAACCGACATCTGAGTAGTTCAATATTATCAATTTTTCTTTTTAGGGTCACATTTCATCAAGTACTATATAATAATTCTTAATCCATTGACATTTATTGGAATCATAAGATTAAGATCAACATCGATTTTTTGCTAATATTGCCATTATAATACTACTATTTTTATGTATTATTGCAATTATTAAATTTGGTGGGAAAACTGATAGATCTGTATATGTATTATTAGTATTATTGTTAAAATTACTTTAAATGTCGATTTTCGTCGTTATCATAAGATTAACAATAACAAAAAATCACGGATACAGGCTAGGAACACTGCTGTAGCCGGTGTATGAATCCGAGATTTCATGTGAATTAATGAACACTAAAATTTGTAGGGAACTGTAATTAGTCCTCAAACCCATTTACAGATGGTGCTCCTGTAGAATATCAATTTGATCGATATTTATAATATCGTTATTTCCAAGACGATATTTCGATATCGATATATCGTCTGACATGCCTAGTCGGAATACATTTTTTCTTTATTGTTTATTTTTGTTACATGATATTGCACCCTGTACAACTTTCGGACATCGTTAGCATGCTTTAGGAGAGAAATATTCCAACGGATATAATAAACACGATCAGAGACATTTACAACAACAACGAAGTGCATTTAAATATAGATAACGAGCTAACAGAAACAATAAAGGTAGGAACAGGAGTAAGACAAGGCGATTCCCTTAGCCCGACACTATTTAACCTCATCATGGAACGAATAATCAGCAGTGTGCGAAAGTGAAGAGGATACAGAATGGGAGAGGAAGAATTCAAGGTCGTATGCTATGCGGACGATGACGACGATAATATCAGACACCGAAGACAACCTTCAACGAATGATCCACCAGTTTAATACTGTCAGCAAAACGATCAATATGGAGATAGTTACAGACAAGACGATTAGGTGCAAATTGAAAGTAGATGGACAAATCAGCCAACAAGCGAGCGAATTCTGATATTTGGGCATAAACATCTCGAGCTACGAAGGAGTGGATAAGAGATTAGCAGCACAAGTCGAAAAGGAACTGAAAGTAGCTGGATGCCTAAGAAATACTATATGGAAGAATAAGCACGTAAGAAAAGAATCTAAAGTGAACATATATAAGGCAGTAGTTAGACCTATCCTGACGTACTCAACCGAAACACGTGCAGACACGACAACAACCCAGAGACTACGCAGAACAGCAGAAATGAAAATACTAAGAAACATAGAGGGCAAAACTCTTCAAGACCGTATAAAGAATGAAGACATCCGAAGAGCTTGCAATAACATAGAAGATATTGTGCAATGGTTCAAAAATCGAAAACTCGAATGAAACGACCACATAGGGCGAATTGACGAAACAAGAATAGTCCGAATCGCCCGAGATAAATCGCCACGTGGAAAAATATCCCTGGGAAGACCTCGTAAGAAATGGAGTGACCACTTAAATCCAGGAACAGGCAAAATGCCTAAACAAGAAGCAAAAATAAGAGAAGAAGATATTGCGTTTGTAATGTGATGTTGTTGTTATTGTTGTGCTGTTGATATTAAATCTTGATGTTACTATTTTTGGTGAGTTGCGCATTGCGATTGTTGATTGTCATTTTTGCATGAGTGAATTTTAATTGTGTAAATTTTCCAAGTGATTTTTTTGTGTGAATTTATTAATAATAAATACACACTTGTGGGGTGCTCACCCCGGGGATTTGAACCCCGTCCGCATACGTTTGGTAGACCGAATCACTACCAACATACCATGCTGCCCAGGTAGGTTTACTAAAGAACGGTAAAATAATATCGTCAGCCCATATTATTTTACCGTTCTTTAGTTCTAATAATAAAGTACTACTACACTTATTTTCTGGTGAATTTTTATTGGTTTTCCGGGTTTTTAACGACCAAAAACAGTGAATTTTAGATTTCTATTACCACACTATTCATAACGCTCATTAAATTAAGAGGACCAATAAACGTTTTCTTCTAAAGAAAAAGTTGAAAAATAAATGACTACATTCAACAAAAACTTACATGCATAGATTTCGTCGGTGGTGTTGGCTGTGGTGGCGGAAATTGTCGCAGTTTAACGCGCGGCGGCGGCGGCGGATGCTTTTTGCGCCCGCCACCGTTGATGATGCTCTCCCACGGCGAGGGCGGATTGGGCGCCCTTGGCGGCGGCAAGATATACAACATTGCTCACTCGACGCACAACTCACGCAGTACACCAACGGCTGAACATCTTTCCCATGCAATACGTACGTAAACACAGTAAAACAGTACCAACCAACGTTACCACAACAACTGACTGATTTTCTATCAGGAGATACTGATGATCGGCCACAAATCACAGCCACACATACACACACACAAGTCACAAACACACAAAACGAGTCAGTCACAGAAATAAACTATGTTTAAAATAAACGTCCGAAAAAGAAAACAATTTTGTACCGAGACTGTTTTGTTTTTCCAATAAAATTGCACTTGTGCATTCAGTACATGCACACAAACGTTATCTGTTATTCGTTTGGCTTTGGCGAGGACCACGACGACGACGTCAGGGAACAGACGCGAATGCAAAACCGTACTGAGGCGAGCGGTGAGTGGAGAGAATATCAGAGAATAGAATAGGCATCGGTCGACGTCGGAAAGTCTGCAGGCAGACTGGGAGACAGACTCGGACACGAACTCTCTCTCTCTCTCTCTCACCATCGTACGGAGAGCAATACAAGTTCAGCTAGAGCGTGCGCCACGATTGGTAGCGGACGTGAACGAACGGCGTCGAGACGTCACTATCGGTCGTTCGCTCTGCTGTGATCGTAAACGCACTCTACACACCGCACACGGACTGTATATACATTCACATACTGCTTTACATAGATACATACATACATACATTCACTCGCAGCTACATATAACAACTTTGTGTTAGTGTGTGTTTGCGTACTTTGGCTTTTTATGTGAAACTCGACGGCACTTGTCTGTTAAGAGGAAATGCAAACAGCTGATCAGGGACATATCTATTATCTACAAAGGTACAAAGAGAATATGATTGTTCTAATAGAAAATAATCGACTACAGTGAAGGAGGAATGGGTCAAGAATTGCTATCATGCCAGTCACGAAACCGCCTGGAGGGACGAAGAGAGTCATAAACAGGCCAAAAGGCTTTTATTTTGTTTTTAGCATTTCATGACTATCAGATGGAATCCCTCATCGTTTGAAGGAAAGTTCAAAGTCACTTCTTATGATGAAGCAATTATTTTATTATTCATATTCATTTCATTGCCTGTATATCAGTGTCATTTAACTATCTGACATTGCACCGACGAAATTCTACCTCAAAGGGAAATTCTCGCAGTTAACCCTCCCATAAACCCCTTTATAACTTTTTTGTCCAGTACCGGTTAGTATATCGCTGGTTTTGCTACGTTCATTCATTCTTTTGCGAATATTTCACGTGCACTGATTGTCTTTGCGCTCGTCATTATGGGAGTAAATCAATAACACGTAGTAGCCAGCTTTAGGCTGATAATCCACTGTTCACCGTCATAATTTATGCAATGCTCTTTCTTTCGGAATATTTTAGTTTACGTTTGGGTCACTCATAGTAAGAGTTTGAAGTCTACCCCGAAACCCCGAAACCTTTATTGTCACTCTTGACTTTTCAAGTACGGTTGACCGCACCTTCATTGTTAAGTTAATCGTTTATAACACCGAAAAAAATAATTCATACACTGGGTGTTGCAAACCCGGTTTTTCTACCTGGCCGCGCTATTAAATTAGAGAGACTGTCCGTCGCTCTCACTTTCACAAGCAGCCGGCATTGGACAGTTCGTCCCTTCGTCCGAGCTGAACTTGTCACGTCAGCGCGCGGAGGTGTAAATCGGAGGTGGAAACAACCGAGCACCTACTCTACACTTGTGCATCCCTAGCACCTGAAAGGCTTTCTTTGCTAGGCAGCGAGTAGCTAAGTCTCGCTGAATTCAAGGGGAAGTCGGCCAAGAAGATTCTAGTCTTTTCTAAGGTTATCTCCGTTATTGGCCTATAGTATTGGTGCGCAATGGATCAAAGTCGATCGCAGTGCTAGTGGCGTTGACCTCCCAAGATTAATCTAATAAAAAAACGACTAATCATTCGAGTGTTTTTCAACAGATTTATAGTGAATCCTCGTTAATCCTGTACACCGAAAGAAAAAGTGCATTTATGCAATGTCGAAAATGCCATATTGTTTTCCAAAATTTTATTCCAAAAAACCTTTTTTTGTTACCAATTCCAAATTATTCTACAGGGTATTATTTTATGAATACTTTCAGAATCAGAACAAGGCTTCTTTTCAAAACAATTAATTCTAGAGTTATTAATCAGGCACCCATAAAACTAAGGCGTTCGTCAGACTGCCGGCGTCGCGTCACTTCGCTTCGTGGTTTCCTTTGCCTGACTAATAAATTAAAAAGAGATAGGTGGTTTCTTCGAGTTGTTTCATCGCCTTTTAAATTCATTGGCCAGGCAAGGATCAGTATAGCACGAAGTCGAATCCCACTGTGTGACGGCCGCCCAAACAACGTCATTTCGCTTCGCTTCATGGTTTGCTTTGTCCGACCGATGTGTCGAAAAGAAGATGAGTTGTTTCTCCTTTTACATACATAGGTCATACAAAACGGAACGAAGCAAAGCGAGGCGACGCTCTTAGTCTGAGGGACGTCTTAGGTACTCAAGCGATCAGTTAAAACACGGCAGCAAAGTAACTATTTTACACGTTTCGAACGGTTAGGAGTAACTTAAAAAACATGCACATATTTGGTCTGAAAATCCCTTAACGTACAATTACGTGAGGTACTCAGGATGTTTTGCAGTGCTCTAAGAAGTTTACGCTCCCTCAAAAATTCCGATGCAATATTAGTGCACCCAACATATGATTCTCTGCAAATATATTTGCGTTTGCTTTATATGACCATTAGTCAGTTATATTTTCCTATGACTAACAACTACAGAACTATCCAAATTCATTTGTATTCCATACCATTACTCGACACGACTAGACGAAGGAATTTTTTATATAAATCAGGCTACTGACCACGAGGTCCCGGGTTCGATTCTCGGTGGGGATGCGTAGTAAAGTGAATTGATAAGTGAATTCTTCTTATCAATAGTATTAGCCTCTAATATGACTAATTGCATTGAAAAAGAATTGAATAGAGCTAATGACCATTGTAGTCGATGCTCGGTAAACTCAAAAAAAAAAAATCAGAAACCTATAGTTGTTATTATGATACTATATTATTCGTTTCTGTCCAACTATTTCGTAAATTTCGAGCAAAACAATTCCAAAAATGCAATTTCAATAATTATCAGAAAACAGTCGATGATAAATTCTTTAAAAATCATCACAGATCACAGATACCCACACTATAAATGGATTGATTCAACACACTTATTGTTAGATTCTTAGATAAGATACGAGAGATAACGATAGAGTGAACGAGTAG
>WSZQ02025187.1:0-23661 GCA_019419845.2 Weissflogia rhopalogaster | reverse complement strand
ATATTAACAAAATAGAAATTTGAAAGTCGGTTCGTTAGTTCCTGAATCATATGCCGCCTAAATTCGGATTCCTTTGTTTACACTTGATTTTTCACTTAATAAATGGTAATATTAGTTTATACGTGTTAATTGTATTCAGTTTACCTTCAATTAGTTTATGTTTAGGTTAACTTACAATAAATAATTACTAAACACAAATCAATATCGAATTTAATTATTAGTATATATTATAATCACAATAATGAACCATGTTTATTTTGCCTAATAATAGACGAGATTGTAAATGTAAATCAATAAACAAACAATAGCAGAGGAACATGTGGAAAGCGATCAAATGATAATCAAGCGCAAATAGTAGCGTAATTATTTGTTGACACTCTTTCCCGTAGGTCATGCATCATGCTCATATTACTCGTGGCTTTCATGGGAAGCGTTGGCTTTGGAGGATTAGAACATTAGAGTGTGGGTGGATAATAAGTGAGGTTAGGAGCGCTAATACGCGCCGCGATTTGTTCGAGCACATTCGACGACAAACATCAATATTGTCCGTCGTAATCACGCACTGTATACACGACTAACTATTCGAGCATCGAGAATTTGAGCTCAATATGCATGAAATGCATGAATATATCGAATGTTAATTAGCAAATCAGGGGCATGCCATCATCATGTAAAATGTTCAATTTTTAATTTAGTGTAAAAGTTATGTAAAGTTCTTTACGAAAATTGCAATTTTTTTTTTCGGAAAATGTCGGTTACTATTTTTGATGGAGTAAAGTGTCTTAAGTATTTTTGGGGAGTAATCTGGAAATTGAGCCGAATTTAGACGGCCTATAACTCATAAATCAGCAATGTGATTTTTTTCTATATATTTCTATTGTTTCAACTTAAGAGATAGGGTTCTTTTACATATTTTTTTTGTTTTAATTTTTGTTTGCCAGTTTGCCAAAGTCTTTCTTGCGCTGAACGTTCATATCGTTTAACATCTATCATTGCTATGCATAATATGAAATAATTAGTATTATAATTAAATGAAAAGTCATCTTCCTTAAGTATCAGGATGTTCTGTAGCAACAGTAGAGATTCAAAATGTCAAAGCACTCAGTCTCTACCCTTACTATTTGATTCTCCATCACAAGTTTGCAGTATTGATTTATAAAAATCAAATTTATATGTAGTCAGAGACAAAGAGAAAAAGAGAGAGGAGTGAGAAGAAATAAAAACATTTTTTTGTTAAAAGAATTTAACAATTCTTAGCGCTGTATTGAAAGAAAAAGTTCTTTTTCAAGTCTCTGATTTCAGTTGAAATATCTTTAGTACAACTGCTAAAGACTAAAGAGTGAACGACAATGTAGGGAAGGGAAGTTTCTTTTTCTTTGACAAATAATAGATGGGAAAGGAGCCGAGGCGGCCAAGATAAAATTTCGAGGAATGTGTCAGGCATTTATTTCGGGTTTAGGCACTTTACCATAAATGAATAAACCGATACATTTTAAATATTTTTCTTCAATGTTCAAATATAAAAAAAAATTCAATGAAATGTCGCCAATATCTTAGTAATAAAATTTACTAAAAACTGCAAAACCTGAATTATCTGTTCTTGAAATTGATCTTAAAGTTAAGATAATTACATACTACTCAAATTATCGTAGATTTATGTACTATAATAGAAGTACAATAAGTTAAGAAGTTTATTTTGTACAATTTGCGAATTAGACCATTGTATAAACAACTAAATATTCGTAATATTCGATTGCAAGTATTTGCATCTATTAAAGGAAGGAATCCCGGCGCCTTCACCATTACCATTATTTCGTTTCTTCATAAATTTGGTACATATTTCCTGAGTATATTATCCTAAATAAGGAACAAAAATGAAAAAAGAAAATGAAAAAAAAAAGATATTGGTATATTCCTTTAGTATTCGCTGATTTCTGTTTTTTTTTTTATGGGAGAAATGAACTTTATGCAAATTAGTATTTGGGAGTACCTTGCAAAAGGACATTACGATTTTTATTCTACAAAATGTCTCAAATTCTCTTACAAATTTTCTAATGAATGTAAATCTTGAGTTTTAGTCTTTGAAAATGATTTTTAATAACCAAATAATAATTACATTATTTTCACGGTTTTTATCAGTTCTATAATTTAAATCTGATTTTTGTATAACATTTTAATGCATATTTCATAAGAACAGTGATCCTATGATTCTCTGTGAACTTCTCGTTTTTGAGGTGCACAGCTGTGAACACTCCTTGACTTTGATTGGAAACAAATAAAATTTATTGCAAAGTTTGTAAACTTTACTTGAATAGACATCGAGTACTATAAAAAAAATTGCATGTCTTCTACAGTGTTAAATGTAATATACATGTATCACATCAGAAATCGACCTAAACATATGAAGAAAAAATGTTAATATATATTTTATCAAAAAGACATAAAGCATATTTCCGGCGCATTCACCATTGAAAAATTATTTATAGTAAATAACAACTGAAATCATGTAATATAGCGGCGGCTTGTCGCGTTGTGGAGCTGGGTTCAGGAGCGAGACTGGATTTTGGCCGGGTGAAATTTACTAATCCCTAACACCACTATGTGGTAGAAACAGGTTGTTGATTAAATAATAATAAATATCATAAAATATTTGAGCATGAATACTTTAAACTATATATAATCTTAACAAATATACCAATAAGACACTAATTTAAAGAAGCAAGCTAATACTATTAAAAATATTAACGAAATAACGTATTACACGAAAAAATATAGAAACTAGAAAGCTGAAAATTGGAAATTATCTGTGAAACTCTTTAAAACATATGTTTATTCATAACTCGATAAAAGAGTTGAAGAGGACCTGCAAAAGATGACGTTTTTATTCTCTGCGCTCAGCGCTCGGCGCATAACAAACTTAATTACGAGTCGCTTTAATATGTCCGAGCGCCCGTGAAAAGCGTCGAGCTTTGCTCTCATTAAGGGCTGCGCCTCATTATGAAGCGTTCAATTAAATATCTATTATGCGCAAAAGTGAAAACTCCCACCCCATCGTGCTCACTCAACTGTTTTCATTTCGGTTTTGTTCATTTCAGCCAAAACTCCCTCGCTATTTACCATCGCACATTTTCTATAAACCCTCAATTCTTCTCGTTCTTCTCATTTTATCCTAAGTGGAATATATTATTATAATATTCCTAGTAAATATTTTATATAATGAGAATAAAGTACATCAAGGCAAAAAATGGTTTGTCTGGGTATTGTTTAAAGAAAGAAAATCATTCAAAATTCATGCAAAGGAACGTGAATAAACATTTGAGTAAATTTAACCTAGTTTTATTTAAAAGTGAGTGTAATATGACGGTGTTAAGTGGTCTTAACTTGGTGTTGGTGCTCAGTAAGCCACAGCAACTGCGACGAATTGCAGTTCGGGCGGTGGCAACGGTAGCTAAGCAGCTTTCGTAATTGGCAGGGTATTAATCATTTGAATTGCAAACGGTTTGCAAACGTCCCCGGAGCGCATAAATCTGGCAGCGTTTATGTCCTACTTGCTGGAGGCTGTAGCCATCCCCAGAACTTATGCCTTGGGCTAGAGAGTGAAGTGTATGGTGGCTGACGCATCGTAATACTCCCTTGAGGTACGATCAACATTTACGATGAATCATTTGATAATTACAAAATTTTCATTTTGTATCATCTTAAAATCATTAAAATGATAATTGACCTTTAGAATTTATAAAGTGTTTGAGATAGACCAGAAGTTGTCTTAGTTTATAAGGATTTTGTAAAGAGTTGATATTGTTTCAATTTTGATAGGTGATAAATCGTGTAAATTATAAAATCTTCTGAAACCTCTTTCACTCTAGTCTAACTACTGGCATTGGGAGCAATAATTCAAAATTTGCAGTGCCACCTTCAAAATAATTGATGAATTCTAAACAGACCATCTTTCAAAAAAAATTTCCTAGATACGAAAGTTATCATTAATTTGGCATCAATTAAACCAGCAAAATATTCTCAAACCACCGAGCACATAGTAAGAGAAATCAATAAAATGACTTCTTTAAAACATTTCCTGAAATTTTCATAAATATATCTAAGAATCTCTAAAAATTATACCGAAAAGTGTCTTAGGAAACCAGATTTTAAGAGAGTGGATAAAATGTAGATATTATTTCAATTTTGACAGGTTATAAATCAGGCTAATTCTATTTTTTTGGAAATGATTATAGATACAAAAAAATGATATCTTTGTGTACATAATTTTAAAATTCATCGAAGTATTCGATAAAATGTGACTAAACTCTCTGTGAGAAAATAATTCGTAAATTCAAAAGTTTCTTCTAATTTTCCATTAATTCATGGAAAATCAAAGCAATCAAAAAACATCAACACCTCTAATAGTAGTTAGTCTAATCAATTACGTGACTTCTTTAGAACATTTCCTGAAATTTTCACAAATGTTTCTACCGATCTCTTATAGTTATACTGAAATTGTTTTAGGAATCAACCATTTTTAGAAAATTCCAAATTTGACAGGTTATAAATCACGTAAAACAAAACATTTTCTGGAAGTCGTAATAGCTAATGAACAGAAATATACTTGTGAGCCTACGAGCAAAATTTCATGGCACTATCTATGAAATTCTTCGAAATGCATAATGAAAAGTGTTCCAGCCTCTTATTAAACAAATATTTCAGAAATTCTAAAGTTATCACTACTTTCCCATATTTTAATCAATCGAAAAAATTACAAGCCCCAAAAATGAATATAGGCAACAAATAAAAATGCTCTTTTTGAACCTTTCCTGAAAATTTATCCACAAAACGTTTACAGTATTACCAAAAGCAGAACAAAAAAATCAAGAGGTTCTAAAAGTATGAACCAAAAAAGTTGTTCCTACAAGGTAGTGCTGTAATCCATCAGAAAGTTAAGCTCTGCAGGAGATTAGACCTTTATTTAACTTCTGTTTGTCGGTGGAATCACGGGAAATGAATCTGAATCTGTCATGCATAAGAGCGGACGCATATTTCAGCATTAACTCGCCCGGCGCCTTCACTCCGCTTTTCGTACAAATTTTCGGCGATGCTGGATAAGCATATAATATGCGAAATGGACTCGCGGACGCAACTCTCTCCTGCAAATCTTCGTGTCCGTCGCAGGAATAGCGCAAACTTTCCACGGCAGACCGAGAAATTCGTCTGCCAACTGCACAGCTGCGCAAACCGTTAAAAATCCATAACGTCGACAAAAACTTCGCCAACATTAGTTTGGCCAGCTAAATTATTGAAAACTTAAAAATTATTGCTGCAAATCTCCCGAAGTACTTGTTTGCCAATTCGGAAAACTATATAGTAAACTTTAAAATAATGCAAATTAAAGGGCATTCAAGTAGGTGGAAATTTTAGTTGAAAGTTTCGGTTACTTTGAGGAAAGTTTTGTGATATGTTAAAAAGTTTTAAAAAATGTGAAATTGTTAGTCAAATTGCAGCAGGAAATTTAATGGATATTCATGTTTTCAAATTTATTGCAGAGAGGAAAGAAACTAACTTTTAAAAGCTTTTTTAGTATGTTATTTTCAATTTTTCTGAACTTTAAGGAAGAAAATTTATTCTCACTGAAAAACATGAAATCAATCATTTATTTTAAATAAGTAATATAGTCTTTACAGGTACAAATGACCTAAATCACCAAAAATATAATTGATATTAATTGATATAACCTGAATATTGTACAAATTTATCCATAAAACGCTTAGAGGAATAGCAATAAATAGGCATCAAATTCAAGAAGAAAATTAGTTTCATTTCCAGTTAAATCCAATTTCTCAATATTGTTTACTTACATTGTGCTTTTTTGAAAATCAGATAATAAAACACTCCATTACTTTGTGAGTTTTAAGTTTCTTCACTTTATCTTTGATATGATCCGAGATATTTATTAAAAAGTAACAAATAATGTCACAAAGTAAATATTTGTTAAATTTTCAATTTACCTCAAATTCAATCTGAATTAAACCATTCAAAAACAAATAATAAACATAAAATATATACATGTAACTATAAAGTTATCATCTGGGTACATTATCCAAAAATTGGACAAGTTTATCTACCAAGCAATATGAGTTATAACAAAAATAGTATAAGTGGAACCAAAATATAACAGAAAATAACTTGTGCCAAAACTATGATTTTCATTTAAACTTTTACAAGATATAGACTGTTAAGAAAATGCTGTACTCTTTATTAATATTTTTACCAAATGTATTCGAATTATCTATGCAAATATTCGAGATATACGATTAAAATTAACCGAGACATTCACCAGACAAATATTTCTAACGTAAAGAAGTTCACACTTCTTTGCCATGTATTAAAAATATAAAATTAAATCAAAGATATAGTAGTTATTAATAAAAAAAAACACTTTTAAAAAACACACCTTAAAATTTTTACAAATTTATTCTATAAAACTTTAGAGTTATATTAAAATAAGTAGAAGTAATGAAATTTTTAAAAATGAAAACATGCTGACTTCTATGCTTTTATCATAAAACGTGAAAACAACTTAAAGAATTATATCAATTCTGTTCATTTTTAAGGTGATTAAGTGATTTCTCTTTCGGTATTTACAGATTTCAACCCTCTAGTGGAAATCAAAGAACCATTTATCATTTTTCGTTTCGTTTTATTACCCAGCCGGCCTGATGTTTGCTGAGTGATCGATCAAGTGTTTGATGACGATGTCATTCGAAACATGCACTCGTAATATTCAATTAAATCGAATAATGTTTGATTTGGTATCGTTTAAAACCGATTGTATCAGAGTATTGTAAATCGTCTCTTGTTGAATCTCCATGGAACCCTTAAAAGTAAAATTTGATATTTCTATATTAAAAAATCACAATTTCATTTTATTCACTCGCTGCTATTACCAGAAAGTCGTTTTAACTTGAAATGACAATAATTTCCTTCTTGGATTCAATTGTATCTGTAATACTCTTAGCTTTTCAGATGTTTTTGAATATTTAAATTCAAGGTGAATTAACGTTGAGTTAGGAACTTTTGAAATATTTACTTTGTAAAATATTTTGTTGCTTTTTATCAAATATCTTGGCCCATTTGAAAGATAAAGCGGATAAGTGTTTGATATTCTGATACTGAAAAAAATCTCCATTAATTTTGCCAATCCTGCAACAGGCAGAAGAAAGTCGATTTAAATTGAAATGAAACTAATTTCCTTCTGGGTTTCCATCATAGTCATTTATTTACCTCTGATTTTCACTTCCTTAAAAATATAGTAATAAATCTTGTACATTTTTACGTTTTCTAAAGTTATATTTTCATTAAATATGTCCATAATATGTTATGTAATACTTATCGGTAAATTTTACAAGTATCTCTTAGTTTATTTAGTATAATAATCAAAATTCAGCTTCTAAATCATAATTTAAAGAATGGAAACTTATGAAATTCCAAGCAATCCTATTATCTTTCAAAACTTGAGAACTCCAATATACCAACTTAGTCATTAGACGTTAGTTGAACAATCAAAACGTACATCAAATAAATTAATTTATATTCCAAGACTGGCAGGACTAGCGGGAGTGCGTGAAACTTTAGCCTGTTGCGGACGTAAAAACGATAACGTTTTGGTGGAGGCGCCGGTCGTGGTGGTTTGTTTGCGTCAGTCTTATCCGAACGAATAGGTGGACTTGTAGTTTGGCAAACTAAGAATGGGACAGCGGCAAAACAGGACAACAACACGGTCGTTGGAGGCGCACAGTTATGACGTCGCTTTGTCCGGCTTGCGTCCTTTAATTTTCGAATGGACGAAGCGCTCTCTGTATTTGTATCTGTGAGTGTGTACTGGTGTGTGTATGTGTGTGTATATGTAAAGAGCGACTTTGCTGATTGTCGAAAGCGGTACCGGTGAAGGCGGTAAGGTTGGCGGTGGCGAGGCAAAACGCTGTCCTTCTGTTTCGCCGGCCCTGCTTTTGACATGTTAATGCGCGCCGTTCCGCGAATTACAGTGCAGTGGTCGGTCAGTTGCATCAGAGGGCTTTGTGACAAACGGAAAATTTTAAACGAAATTTTCTAAAAGTGCTTTTGTGGGAGTTGTAAAGGCAGATAACCTTGGGGAAAGTATGTTATGAAGGAGAGCAAACGAGAACGGCTAGAGGAAATTTCATTATTATTTATTTGTAGTTCTAGCCTTTTAATAGTTTTATGCAATTTTCTATTTTCAGTTTAGTTTTTGCTCTGTTTTTTTTGTGTTATTGGAATAGAGGTTTGGGGTTATACATTTGTGATGTAATGTACATTGACTCAAAACTTGAGTAATTATTAAAACAAATGTGAATTGAACGTTGCCGTTCGAATAGTTTTTAGTTAAGTGAACTCAATAGGCTTGCTAAAGATAATCTTAGGCAAACAAACAAGGTAGAGAATAGAAAAGTTGCTATAATTTTATTATTTGTGATTTCGTTGCAAAAAGGCATGTATTCCGTGCACATTAAACAGTGCTTTGCTGAATTAGTTTGTACAACTTAACTCGTTTGGCTTGCTAAGGTGATTTCAATATAGATAATCAGGGAAGAGAATACAAAAGTCACAATGAATGTATTCTTAGTTAAACCATGTTCAGAGTGAAAGATAATAAATTCTATTTTCATATTAAAAGTCGCATTAATGAATTGTTTCAGAAAACGAAACTCGCTTGGCTTGCAAACATGATTACCTACCTATAAGTAGATAATAGTTAATTTAATTTGATTTTACTATTATGATATCTAATATCGCAGTGTAAATGGCATTTGAAACTGTTAGAATGTGATCTAATAAAGAAAAATTAATATAGTAATATAGATTGTAATATTTTTTTAATATTCAAAATAAGATTAGACACCTCATCTGTTTTTTCTTTCTATCCTAAGAATGGGGTTAACCTGTGAAAAGAAAAGCTGCGCAGACTGTTATTAATCTACTGGAAAACGATCGTATTAGAGCTGCCGCCGCATCGCATGCCCTGCCTGCCGCTCACCCGCCAAACGCGCTGGCGGTGACGCTCGGAGGCGGCAAGAAAACGCATTGTTTGCACAGCACAGCAGCCGCGCGATGTGCGCACAAAAGCCCAAACCGTCTGCCATCGCCTCCGACTGCCTACTCACGCCACGTTATACACACATTACATAAATCACTACTCAAACGACTTTATAATCTATTTTGTGCGATGCCCAAAAACCGCTGCTCCCATACACCTACTGCTACAATCGAGTGAACAGTTGGGAGATACATATAGTGATTGCGTCGATATATAACCGGGAAATTGTCCGTAACCCTATTTAACAACCACTTGCACGTCCGTTAAGAAAATAATTAATCGCCGACCTAGTTTTCTCTATGTTGGACGTCCTAGGAAATTTCTAGGTACGTTACGGTACGGTAGTATAGTAAGGCAGCGGGGAGATTCGAGTGGCGAGTGAGATGAAAGGCGAAGAGAAGGTGGGGGTTAAATTGGTAAAGGCTGCAGTTTTCAACCGGAAATTATACACGTACGTGCCGCGCAGCGAAATGAAGTTCAGCTGGACCGAAATTTGCATGAATGTTTCGATAATGTTTTGGGATGGTTGATTTTGGGAAGAGGGAATGGACCGGGGGGCTGTTCGGTCGTTAGACGCATGCACTCTGGAGGCGGAGGTGGCGGAGGATGTTGCTTACTAATATTGTGTGAGCGATGAACGCGACGTGTGGCCCCCATCGTCCGTGCGCCGCGTACATAATAACAATAAGTGCATCATTATGCAACGTTGGCCGAGGCGCCACACGCGGTGGATGCGCCGGGCATCGATGTGCATTCATATTAAACGAACATGAGCGATCCATCCATCACGTCATCCATGCATCTTGTAAGCTAATATTTATGGAAATTAGTTCTTTCCGTGTGGGTTAAAAAGGTTTTGATACGTAGGAAATGAAGGAATTTTTTAAATATTTATTCTTAATGCATTATTTTAATAGATTAGTACAAAACTGCTTAGTTAATCAATATTTTCTTTATTCACGATTCACAGTTTTCACACTTTCCACGATACCATTTCCTAATGATTTACGATACATTTGTTTTTCTCGAGTCAACTTTACACCCCTTCGTTTTACTTCCAATAATTTTATTATGGTAAAATAGGTACACAAATAAAATTATATTAAAATTCTAGACAAATAAATAAAATTGATTCCCTTCAACACCACGCGAGATCCAAGGTATATTCATAAAATTTTCCAAGAAAATGTACACGGATCAAATTCGAAAGCCCATTTTGCGCAAATTATGTTATGTTCCTTTTCACTTTCGTGTCACCTTTGCCTCCCCTTCAACGCCGCCACGAATTTATTTAGCTTTGTTTATTTTGCACCAACGCTTTCTTCTTTTATTCCATGCCACACATGATATCATTTGATATTATATCGCGGCAGCGCAGTTTGCTGCAGCACAAAGGTCGTCGTTGCTCCCGTTTTTTTTTCTGAGCAAAGGCAAGCGAAAAATGCCACCGCCACATTTTCACACATAGAATATATATGCGCGTCTCGTTATTATTTATTCGATGCGCAGTTCGTTAGAATAATCACCCCAGCATGGTGCATCAAATTTCAAACAACAATGCCAAGCGAATGCCAAACGAAGCGGAAAGCCGTTAAAATAATTTCGAAATTTTACACAGCGTTGGTGTCATTGTTAGGAGAAGAGAAGAAGTGGGGAGCCCTTTCTCATCCTCCTAGTAAAAATACCAGTATATTTTCTTTTTCAACATTCTGGTTAAATTTGTAGAGTTAAATTCAGTATTTGAACGTTTTTTTATCAGATTAATAGAGGTGTTTGTACTTTATCCCTTGAATTATATTTAGTAGTACCTACACGGAGGACTTCTTAATTCCGTCTTTATTAAATTTACCCGACAACACCTCTGTATGCTGTGCTGGCTTTCGGCTAGCAACATGCTTGTGTTGGTATTTTTCGGGAAGTTATTTTTTTGCCCTCCAATGCACGCTGGCACACGCCCGCCGCGACGTGCGAAAAGTGGATACAAGTGGACGAACGAGTGATGAGAATATTTTATCCCGAGGGGTGGCGGCGGCGACGATGGTGGCGGCGGCGCTTGATTTACTCGCCAATGGGCCCGCCACCTAATCCGCGGTAAGTCCGAGAGCTGAACAAGATTGGATTACTATACTCGCGCGCGGTAGTGTCTTGCCAAGTTGATGAACTTTTTGTAGTTCCTCGTACTCACATTCACCCAATCGACAAAGACACACACCCACACACATACCCACATACAGACAGATATGTATACACACTCATCCACTCATCCAAATACTCCCACACACTGAGCGATAACGTCGCTGACGAGCGCAGAGTGAAGAAATTTAATAAAAACCCGGCACCTCCACCAACATCGTAGACCGCAAAACTTCCCCTGAGCTGAGACTAGAACAAAGCGTGGTTACACAAGAAGAAATAGTATTATCTCTCGGTAGCAGTCTATTTTTTTCTTCTTCCTGCTCTTGGACTGGTAGAAAATAAATATTTAGGGTCAATTTGATTATTTGTTGAGAGTTGGGAGTTAAAAATTACCATGATATATGTAGATATATCAAATATAAATAAATAATTTAGCGACGTACAAGAAGTTGGAGGTGCAGGGAGAGTTAGAAAGTTATATCCGTGACGGTTTGTTGTTCCGCCTTTAACGTGTCGTGCTAAACGGTCGCAAGTTTGGATAATCAGAGGTTGGGAAGGTTGGAATGGGACAATAGACACGCCAAATCCAGGTTTATTAATGATCTTCTAGGGACTAGGAGGTTTTAGATCATGTTGACTATTTGGAGGAGGTTACAAATAATATTAAGTCTCAATTTGATAGTTTTTGGGAGTAATATTTCTATATGCGCCGTTGACATGGGGTATTCTGATGAATGCGAGTCAAATTTAACTGAATGTTTCTCTGAAATCATTTTTCTTTACCTACTACTATGATATTTAATAAATCTCAAGGTGGAAAAAGGACTCATTCTCTTCCATTAATATAGTGTATTGCCAAATTAAAACGTACAATTTTTTAATTACAGGAGAATTTGTCAGGTAATGAGGTCTCAATTATTGTAACTTCTAATCTCAATTCCAAAACATGTATCTTGTTTTTCAATCCTATAGTCTTAAAATGAGAGTAATTACTGATGCATATATGATATTAATGATTAAATAAGTTTTAATTTTAATCGAGTAGTCAGAAGCACACTTTTTTTAAATTTAATATCGAGTGCTTTCGAACGTAGAGAACAGTATGTGATGATAAAATATAACAGTAAATTTGCTTTCTTGGGTATAAAAGTTAATATACATTATAAAATGTTACAGAAAGTAGGTCAAAACAAGAAGTAGTGAATAAGAAATATTGAGAAGTAAAATATAAAATTTTGAAGTAAGTGAATCATATTGGATTGAACTCGTTTATGGGAAATACAATCGTTAATAAATTATTAATTAATACAGAAAGTAGAGTAGTCTAATAGGTATAATAATATAGTCAAATTTAGATATTCATAAATAAATATTAGAATTTTAAAGCCTTGTAGTATGTATACCATAAATAATTTATAAGCATAAATATAAAATGAAATGAGAAAAGAGAAACTCAAACAGTTTTACTTTCAAGCTTAGAAGAATTCGATATGAGCAGCTTTCGTGTTTTGTAGAGTTGTACAAAAACTAAATTTCCTATATTTTGAGATGTGATAACTTCGAATTTGGGGGTAAATGGAAGTTACAGCTAACAATTGGCGATTTTCATCAAATATTCGTCCTCCTTTGAAAAAGTGTGGTGCGTGGTAGATGTAGGGGGTGCGGACCTCAGTCGAGGTGATGTAATATTTGTGTTAATAAACTTAGTTACAATTAGAACTTCAGCATCTATTAACGAGTAGTTCAGGATAAAGCGTAAAATAAAAGACATTTCATGATTCTCATCAAAGGTTTTAGTGTTCATATACGTCTTTTTAAAGATTTTTTTTAGTTTTTGATCCTATCATTGATAAGATTCGATATCATTCTGCTCAGCATCTTTTCAACGATCTATCTTTAAGGCTGTCCCTTCACAGTCATTTCCTTTTACAAAGTTCTGGTTATTTTTTTCTATCGGTTTATTGAAATCTTCTTTCAACTAGTTTGACAAATCTTCACAGATATCCTGTCACATATTTGAAGTTTCATACGGAATGAATGTTTTAGACAATCTTCGTTAGTTTTAATGCCTGTTTAAGGCCTGTGCTTCTGTCGTATCTACCTCAATACGTTGAGGTCGAGCGTGTCTATGATAACATCGTGGTTCTAAACAGAAACCAATTTCTAACATTTACTATTGTTATACGTTGTCAGTTCTATTCATATCCCAGATATTCTTATTTATTGTCAAACTTAATTTTGTGATTCCCTATCATGGTTGTCATCGTGTTTCTGTGTCTACCAATTAACAATATTATAATCATGATTTTATATAGGTTAACAATAATTTTCATTATTAAGAAAGTGTAAAATTTCATATCGGACCTTACTTTTCGTACAACCATCCTGTGCACCTAGTAGTACTGAATAGTATTGTAAAGTGCTCTTAATACACCTACTTCTAATCAAAGCATATTACAACTCTAGATGTAATAACTAAATCTTGTTTACCTTCTGTTCAAATCAACTACACCAAATCCATAATGGTGAGTCAGAATATCGCTAATATTGCCCGAGCAGCGTGCAATGCTGCTATCAAGCAGCAAAAGCCCAATTTGATGGCGCAGCATTAAGTCAATGATATGCCTGCACAGCCACGGCATTATATCACGGTTGGAGGCGGTTTGTAGCGTGCACATTCAATTCATTTTCGAATTCTAGTTCGAGTGTAGTGTACGAATCCACTGATCAGATCAGTGGTCACCAACTGGAGATCACCAAAATGGGGTGGCTTAGCACCAACTCGTTGCCACCATAAATCTACCCACTCCTCAAATACTCAACTAACCTAGCTTACACTCCCCTCATCCCTCTCGACTCATCCCTTCCGTCAAACAGCAATAATGCAATAGTGCAATTGCACCTATGTGCGTAAATTTGCAGCATTACCTCGCCATCCTCCTCTCCAACTGCTCGCGCCTATGCCGCACAAACACACCTCGCGCACAAACCGGTAAACAATGCGATCGGCGCCTCCACCATCCGTGAAACTGATTACGCTATAATTGCGTTCATGCATCACGCGTCGGTTATTAAAGTTCATGCGAGTTTAGGACGTCCATAAATACGAATTTCGATACGGATCAATAGATCAATCCGTCGATAAGAGGATTACATCTGGATGATATTAATATTTTTGAGTAAGTTTTGTTTTCCATTTTTGTTTTTCTTGCTTCCTTAATGGGGTTTTAAAGTTTTTTTACTATTATTTCTAAGTGCTCTAATTACGTTTTGCTCAGTAGGAGTAAAGTTGGTAATATGTGGGACGGAAGGAGGCAAACCTGCGTATAACTGCCTGAACAAAAGTGATAAAAAGTGATTAATACGCTTAATTAAGTCTTAGTAAGTGTGGTATAAGTTGGTCGAGGGGAATTCATCTTCGGCGAAAGTTTTGCGCCAGTAATGATGGAATAACAGAGGAAATGCGTCGGATTAATTTAAATAAACCATCAGTTTGGGCTCGAAATTTATCGCTAGAGTTGATTTTAAGGATTTAGTTGCCTTTCCATTACGATTTGGTGGTTTTTGCAGCGCTTGCTTTTGGCATAATCTTTGTCAAAGAGGAAACCATCACAAACAACTTTTATATTTGCTTTCAAACCGGATGTTTATCATTTAAATGTTGAATGAAAATGAAAAATACAATGAACAAATTAACATGAATCAGTGTGTTTTCTTTAAAACAGTTTTCCAAATGCCTCCACCATAGATTTATCCAAAAAAGTAATATTTTGACGCGCTCCAATTCTGTTAGCTCCTTTTGGATGGGGTCCCACAGTGGTGTAATTACAACGGCAGGGAAATGGGGACGGACGTGAACTTGGTAGGCAGCCGTGAAACGCCAGGGAAGGAGAAGAAGAAATGACACTCACACGGCGTTTAAATTGCAATTAGAATATTTATAAGCTCAATACTTCGCTAGTCGCTATCGCTCACAAACTTTTCTTGTGCTATCACCTTCTTTGTGGGTGTATACGTGTTCTGACCTAGCGCATTAGGTAGATGCGCACCAGTACTATCCAGGTATGTGACAATCACCAGACTGATTAACCGGTACCAGCTTAGTATGACGCTTTTATCATATGCGGGACATATATTCATTGTTTAACGACGCAAAGTTTACCATAAAAAAACCATATCTTTAGATATCTAAATTATTATCAACTTGGTCTCACATCAAAATAGGCTTTTAGAATGGGCAATAAAAAGCTTTTGAACAAGTAGACTAACATTTTAGTAGTTTCTATGATTTCCAGGCGCCTCCACCTTTATTAAAAATTAGAAAGAAATTGACTGGAAGTCTATTTCGTATAGTATAATGAAATTGCAGGAGGTTTTGTGTTGCTATTCATTAAATTATCAAGAATAATAGAGATATCATAAAAACAAATAAGAGGAGGGGTACCTCCACCATTAATTAAATCATAATATCTAGGCTTTTATATAAACAGTCCGAAATTCAGTGGTTCCTATGATTTCTAGGTGCCTCCACCATTATTTTTAACAAAATATGGGAAGTATAGGCAAGAGCACCTTAATACATACAAGGAGAATGTGTATTTGGTTCTAGAGGTTCTAATTAAACAGTTTAAACAGGTTTTATGTCAATATTTATATTACCACTCACTTGCAGCGACAATTTCTTTAAAAAACCATACAACTATCAAGACTAATGAAAATACAACTTGATAAATGACAGGCAGCTCTGCCATTTTTTAAAATCAAAACATGTTAGCTTTTAAACAGCCTGATATTTAATTGTTTTTATGATTTCCAGATGCCTTCACCATTATTAAGAACTAGAAATGAAATGTAAAGCAAAAAGCAAACTTAATACATACAAGGACAATAAATATTTCGTTCTCTAGGTTCTAGTTAAATAGTTTAGGCAGGTTTTATGCCAATATATGTATTAGTTTTCGATTTCAATTTCATTTAAAATACATATATAATTATCAAGACTAATGAAAGTAACTTTAAAACTCGGTAAATGACAGGTACCTCCGCCATTTTGCAAATCAAAATATCTTATTTTTTACAGTCAGTCTGGTATTTAATGGTTTCTATTATTTCAAACGCCTCCAATATTCTTATCAATAGAAAAGAAAAACCAAAGTATGGAATCTCCTTAATTCAATGCAAGATAATGATTATTTTGTTCTACAAGTTTTGGCTTAAATTGTTTTAATTTAGGTTAATAGTTGTAGAAATTGTGCCTACAATAATAACTTCTTAAAAAAAAATATGAATAGTATCAATTATTATGCAAATATCTTCAAATAACAAAATGTACCGGCACATCCACCATTATTTTAACTAAAACGCAAATTTCCGGAACATCCACCATAAAAAGTGATGGAAGTAAATAATTCACAAATACATATGTTTGTTCAGTCGTAATTTGAGACTTTAATTCCACTTTTGTTCAATATTTTAAATAAATATTTATAGAACTTTTCATTTTATGAGTTAATCTGACACTGCTTAGATTTACTCACATTTTCCAGCGAATCACGCGCATCATTTCACATGCATGAAGATACTCATACGCGCGTATCAATACAGCGCGTTTGCCGTCGCCGCCTGTGGTACATATTTGCTCCATCGACTCGCCGTCAACTCGCCGCCTCCGCAAATAGCATCGGCTTGCTGCTGCCTTCCATCTGCTCGATTGCTGGCTGCCAGCAGGAGTAGAACGCTTTTTAATAATGCATGCAAGATCGACGGGCGAATGAAACATTCATTTCGTTTCATTATTTCCGCCACGCGGCGGCAACGGCGGTGCGGCGTCGTATCGGCATTCATATCAATATCAGCAGCCAGCATATCAATATCGTTTCGAGGACAATTGATATTTTCAGCGCGCAACAAATGGCTTTCGGGCAATTGCGCAATTTTGCGTGCATTACGCATACGAATATTGCCAATACTTCGCGATTATTGAGTGAATTTCTTCGGGTCATAAAGATCCATTTTTTAAACTTGATTTTTCTTGTCGTATTTTTCTTTATTTGAAGAAAATTGAAAATGCATTACTTACAGATGAAAAAGGTACGTCTTTGAAATTTCATTCTACCCTAAAAATTCATTGTAACCTCAAAAACGCTAAAAATTGTGAAGACAAAATTAAGTAACTTATAAAGCGTCTCACTCCCGCTTAAAACTTAATTTGGAACGAATAAAATACATTCTATATTAAAAATAATAAAAGAAATGTATAAAATAATTTGTTTAATTATTCTTATTAATTCAATAAACTTCATAATTATTAATAATTTTATTTTGTGAGTGCATTAAATTAGACATAAATTGGTATATTCATTTTTAACATCGCTTTAAAAGTTAGGTAATAAATGTATAAATTGATACTACTAAAATGACAGAGTAAACATACATATTAAATATTATATTAGTTTGATATATAATTACGTAGCTATTTGCAATATAATACTGTTGAAATCCACTACAATTGAAAAGAGACTTTAATTAAAACTATTTCATAAATTTAAAATTTAATAACCATTAGTTGTTAACTAGTTTAAGACATTTTTACATGCAATATGTGAAAATTATTCCAGCTTCGCCGTCGTTAAATATAGTCGAGAAGTTTTGGCACATTTCATATAACGTCAATATTTTATATCCCTTAAAATTCTTATTTATCTTGTTAGATTCCTTGATTAATATAGAACAGGGTAGTATTTACATAATTTAGCTAACTTTTACTATTGAGCGAATAGAAAGGTAAATAATAGAAATTTACGTTTATATGGGGGGAATTTTGCGATAAATTATGTGAAATTTAATTATCTTTAATAGAGTAGCATTGGGAGTGAAACAATAAAAGGAAGTAACATCAATTTCTTCAAAATGCAGTAATAAATACAGCTAAAACTCTCCATAATTAGATAACAATAGTGTGTATCTAACAGGAATCATGTCGAATTATGTCTTATTATCGTTTCGCGCAGGAGCTACTCCGGAGCTACGAGTCTAGCAGGCAGACAGGGCGCCCTGCGTCGCATAACAAGCGGCGAGCAAAAGATTGCAATAAATTGCGCACGTGCACGCGCAGCAGACGCGATGAATGCTGATATATTGCTCAATCGCGCGGACACGCTACACCTGCGCCTTATCTCATCCTGCCTCTTCGAGGCTCTGCAGGTTTTATTTCATTCCCTCCGTTCTCGTCGTTTTGACCCCCTCGCGCCGGCTTACGCGCTGCGAAACACATCGCAAGACACATTCGCGTTGTGTCCCAACGACCCTTCCAGCGTCGTTAGCCATTTGTTATCCCGGCGCCTCCGCCAAAAGCGTGTGGAGCTTTGTACTTTATGGTTGCGACTGCAAATGCGTTATGCGTATAGCAGCACATCTACATGTGTAAGGCGAAATACGACTGAGCTGATTTACTCTCATCGCACCTGATTCGCCGAAGAAGAAGTAGAAGAAGCAAAAAAAAAAACACATATATAGCTGGAGAAAACGAAGAAGTATTTCTGCCTTCCTGCGGGCTACTAAACTTCCATTAATATTTACGCGTACGCCTTTTTTGTAGACTTACACGCAGTAAATACACTCCTATATACTCCAATGTTATGCTGTGCGATTGCTTCGTGGAAAACATTGCGATTTTCTTGAAGATTTGCAGGCATTTCTGCCGGAAAAAGTTGGGGAAAGCAGGTTCTTCGTCGCTTCAAGGCGTATATTTAATTTCGTTTTTGAAACGTCACGCGCACATTTTTTAATTTGTTATAAAACCCCGGATATTCCTGCTTTTCCTTCTACTCTTGCTACTCCCACAACTTTGACCTTTCCTGCTGCTTTTGGTGTCCCTACAGCTCTTGCTTAAAGCAAAATTAAACTGGGAAGGGACAAAACAAAGAAATATTTAGAAAAATCATCATTTTGGTTACTTTATCATGACACCATGATGTCAACAAAAAAAATCTTTTTTCAGCAGGAATGGGGCAATAAATTTATATGTGTGTTATAAATATACTGTTTTCTACAATAATTATAGAGATTAAAGTAGAATAAAATGGAATATTGCAAAATATTTAGTTTTCATGTCGATTTAATGAATTAATTAAATTAATTATGCAATTATAAATAATTAAAACTGCTGGTGAGTTAAATTGACCGAAAACTGATTTATTTAGTTTTGTCATATTCATAGAAACATTAATAATAACATAAAATAGCAATATTATTAAAATAAAACGAAAATAAAACATTTGAGTTTCCTAAATCAGTTTCCAGTTTATATTTTTGACCCCACAGGCCAAACTATTATAAATAATTAATTTCTGTAAACTATATATGAAAGTTTATAAAATTTAATTTCTAATGCAGCTTTTTTCTAGACAGGATGTCTAATATTCAGTTAGGTATTTGTTTTTAAGCTATAGTAAGATTTAATGAATAATCTTGTGGCATGTTTTTCGCAATAAATTTATAAAAACGTTTTATTTTCCCTCCTAGCTTGTAAAATATAATTGTTACTGAAATTACAATCTACAAATTTTACTCTTCGTAAAATTACCTTTAATATTGAGCTGTATTTCCTTATCCTTTATGGGGTATGCAAGGATAATATTTAATTAAAGTTAAAAAAGAGGAATTTTCAATAATTCATGTTTTAGTTCGTATTTTCTCTCTTGACTGTTAAACTATGCCATTTATAGAAAATAAATAGAGATGTTATTTTCTATAAATGGCAAGTATTTGACAATTAAACTTTTTTTGCAATTTCTCGGATTCATTTTTGTATAGTTCTATAATTAACATAGTTATTTCACATTAAACAAAACATTTACTTGAAAGTTTCTTTAGTTTAATATTCAAACTTTCCCGTCCCAAAGATACCTCGGGCAAATAAGCAAATTTAAACAAATTTTAATTTCTGTATACTCCTAATGAAAGGATATAAAATTTCACTTCTAATGAACCTATTCCCAAGATTGGTCGACTAATATTGACATAGTTATTCATTCATAAATAAGGAATAAATTTTTGGGTACATAGCCTACATTTTTTTCTCAAAACTACTTTAAAATACTTTCTATGTACAATTAGCTTATAGAGTTTAGTTGTTACTACAATTATAATGTATACATCATATTCTCCGTTGAATTATGTTTAACATAGAGCAGTCTTTCCCAAGTATTTACGTGCTACGAATAGGAACTGCTTAATTAAAGTTTAAAACGTTGATCATTTTTTATTTTAGACTTTGTAGGCCAAACTATTTACACCGTTTATTTTTTGTAATATTCATGAAAATTCTAATTACATCGCCTTTTCATGGCTCCTATTCATTTTTATTTAGCTTTATAATTGACCTAGTTATTTAATAATAAACAAAATATTTACTTTTACATTCCTCTGGTTTAATATTTCAACTTTTCCGTTTCGAACAAGCATAATAATCTCCGGTGAATATAAAAACATAAAAAAATTAGCCTGGCTGCTTGTAATTTTTAATATAAAATTTAAATATTTTAATATTTTAGTTAATTTATGAATAAGAAAACAGCCAGCTGTTGTGCGCACGGTTGGGGCATAACAAAATGCAAATTTTCATCGTAGCATTCTCCCAACTTTCATTACATTTATTCGCAAGGCGTGGTGTTTGTTATCCGAGCGTAGCGTCTTGCAGGACGAGTGCTTAACTTATATAGTTCCTATCATCGAGGCATAGTCGTTGTACCTAGTCACTCGAGCATAAATCATGCGCGTCTCGGTAAGTAATATTTACCGCTGCGAAATAACTCAATTTAATGAAGGCGGCTAACGCTGCGGGCGGCCCACTTTTTGTGTCCTTGCAGAATATTCTACCAGGCTGGGATATTTCAGGCCTTCGCACGGCAACCAAGAGGACGAAGACGAAAACGACGCACGAAAAGATGATATTAGCTGTCCGTAAAAGATTTTTATGTGTTTGTTTTCTCTACGGTTTTTGCATTGTGTTATAAGCACTCATATTTTCTAACAACTGAAGAAAAAGTACCGAAGAAGTGAGAATGAAGTAACTCCAAAGTTTTTATTTTCGTTTTCTTTTATGATGATATAAATAGATTTACTTTTTTATTCATATTTAGGGAATATTCTTAAGTTCGTGTTTTCTATTTTTAATAATTGCTTTTCCTTGTAAACGCTAAGTTATTAAGAATATTGCAATTCTGTTAAAACTAGCTTATTCTACACTAATTCAGCTTTCTGATCGTATATAAATAAATATGACATTATATATAATGTTGATGTTATGATTCTTTAAAAAGAACTAAACTTGTATCTTTAAAATGATCTTAATCCTAGTTTTTGTTTATATTCCTGATCCTGTTGGGCAAACAATTATAAGTTTTATATTTCTATAAAATGTATGTTAACTTACGCTAAATTATCTCTTCACTGGTCATAATTTTATTAATATACAGTAAATATTGACCTGGTTATTCGATCAAAAACAAAACTTTACGCTCAAAACAAATGCGGAGTATTTTATATTGTTACTATCTGTTCATCATTATAAACGTTAAACTAATAAGGATACATAAATATTGATAAAACTATCTTATTACACATTAATTAAGCTTTCTGATGATCCGTAAATTTATATGCCATGACGTATAATATAGACGTTAAGCTCCTTTAAGCAGAAATTAACATGGATCTTTCGAATAAATCGTTATCGTTTTTGTTAATAGTTTCGATACTGTAGACCAAACTATTATAAACATAACATTCCTGTAAAATGTATGTTAAAGTATATTAACTTTTTTTTGTATAACCTTATTTTCATTAATATAGAATTAATAATAACCAAGTTACTGCGTTTCATATTGTTATTAATTGTTATTCACTGTGAGCGCAAAACTATTAAAGATAATTCAATTTTGTAAATACCAGTAAATTCTGCATTAAATAAGCTTTCCAATTTATTTAAATTCATTTTCCAACATATATAATGTATGTGTTACGGTCCTTTAAACATTTATTATCAAAACATCATCTAATTATCTTATTCATTGCTTTCGTTTATATTTTTGATCATGTAGAGTAAATTATATCAAATATGATTTCTATAAAATTCTAGCATTTTCCTTAATATATCAATTATACTAGTCGAGTTATTGGATTAAAAACAAAACATAAGGAAGAAGAATTAGGAAGGAAGAGAATTGATTTAATGACGAATTCGGAAAAATTACCACAATCCAGGAATTTTTAAAAATTCGACTCGTAAAACGACAAAAAAAAAACTAGCGTAACTTTTCGACAGGAATCTACAATTTCAAAACATATTTAAATTTCTCACAAAATATTGATACACCCTGTATTTTAAGAACGTGTCATCATAATATCTAGTATTCATCTACTATCCTGACTTTTGTCTAGTAGATCCAATTCTACCTTTCACTGTGCCAGCACTCGAAGAATCTGCAGTCACGGTGTGACAATATTCGCGACTTTCCAGCGGAAATTCGTTTTGCATTCGCAGAAATCTAGCAGGCAGGAGTAAATACTTTCACGGGAGGAGTACAACGAGACGTATGACAACCTGACTGTCTCCCCAACATGACTGTCACTAATCTCCAAGCAACAAGCCCTCTTCAAAGCGCGCTGAAGACTCCTCACAGTGGCAGGACGAGCCCACTGAGTGAGGGGCCAGACGTCGCATCAAGGACGCACAGAATGGCAGATGGATGCCTCTTGAAGTACGTCGCGAATAATTTAAATAATGAGATATTTCAATTTGTCCTCGTGAATACAGCCTCCCAGACGCCAGACAGGAAAGTTGCGAAAGAAATGTGCATTGTTCCCGGATGAAAAGCAAAAAAATGAAAGTTTTTAGGATGAGATAACTAGGTCAGTTTTAATTCCAGAAAAATGAAAATTACTCTTAATTATTATATATCTTTGATGCTTTGGTATATGACTAAAAAATATAAATGTTATATATTTTGAAACTAAAAATTTGGTATGTCAATGTTTTGGAATGTATAAATTGGTGTATCTTGAGTACTAATCGGTAGAAGTTTAAAATTTTAGAATTATTAGAAAGAAAATAGCGGTGGCTTGCCGCGTTGTGGAGCTCGGTGCTCGTTAGATCACTGCAGTTAAACAACATCGGACGTAGCTAGGCGTTGGGTGGGTGAACACTTGGTCTCCCCACTCAACAAGTGGCTGCGGCGCCGTCCGTGAACATTTTCTAGTTTTATGATGGGCGGCGAAAATTGAGAGATGTAAATATTCGTTTACTATTGAGGAAAGTGAGTTCAAAAAAGATACAATATAAAAATGATAAAAAACTATATCAAATTTAATCGTAGAATACTAGCGATTATTTCATTAAAAAGGAAGTTTCCTGAACGTTTAGT
>WSZQ02025076.1:21707-33418 GCA_019419845.2 Weissflogia rhopalogaster | reverse complement strand
CAATAGTTTGATACAATTACAAATTGCGTAATGTTCGAGCGTAATTCCCGATTATGCTAATCAATTATCGGGAGTGAGGACGCAGAGGTGCAATCCAAGCGATATGATTGCATGTTTGGCAAATAATAGGCGTATTATACACGTTCTAGGGGTGGCAAATTAACCGCCCTTATGATAAACCAATAATGTTTTACAATAAAGCAATAATCCACGAAAGCTGACTATATTTTAAACATTTTTGCATTCGACCAGCCACAAAATCATTATATTTTAATAGTGCACTGTTATTAGTAAACCACTAATTCGAATTTAATTGATTTGTGGTTATTAGTACATGGTAATAGTATACATCTTCACCGTGGACGGTGAATTCGTAGGTATCTAGGTGTGGATTATGAAGCAAGTGCGTGGTGGTTGCACAGCGCAGCCGCTGTCGGTCGTCTGGGGTGTATTTAAATAAGTTAATAAGGGTTAGTGGGAGCAGCGGAATAATAGGGATTGCTTGGTGGCAGTCGTGTTCGCAATCCGGTGCGCTCTTTGGGGGAGGATAAACTCTGGTACAGCCGCTAAGGTGGTTTGCATTGTGGAGGCGCCGGGGTGGTTTAGGTGGATGGTGCTTTTATTCTTATCAGGCGACCAAAAAGTATAACCTTCGATAAAACCACGCGAATTCGCGCGAGAGAAAAACTTTGAGCTGCGTTTCTGCAAACCATCGCCCTGCTGCTTTCACAGGGTATGTTCGGCCAGTGGTAGAGCGCCGGGACTTCTTACTTTGTGCTCAAACTGCTAGAACGTCGCGGATCTGCCGGCACGGCTGCCAAAGAACCAGCCAGATTTTACTCAAATACTATTCATGAATACTAAGTAATGCATTTAAGCAGGAAAACGAATTATATTTTTGCCAACTGACACATATTTACATACAGGATGTTTCCTAACAAAATTTTATTGCACAAAACTATATGTAATTCTTTTGAAAGGCAGAGTTCAGTTTTTGAAATTTGAGGAAGTGCGTTGTTCGAATAGAAACAAATTTAGTCAGTCCCAGAGGGTTTTAAAGACTGAAATGACTTAATTAAATTCAAATCAAGGATTTGAATTAAAAAAAAAACTGTTGTATATTAGGGGATCCAAAAATATACATATTTAAGTTCGTCATATACAAGAGTTTCCTATAAACTACCATTTTCCAAAATTTGATATATTGATGCTGTAGCATCAATGATACCAAAATTATCAAAGATTATTCTTACATTTTCTTCTATCTAATATAGGCTTAATATACGTCATTTTTGCTGCAGTCTCTCCTCTTCTAAGGTGTAAAGCAGAAACTGGCTAGATTATAGTAAACGTATTGTTTTAAGGAAATTCTGATTATATGACCCTATATAATGCAAATTTGAAAACACGATTTCACCTGAAACGCTCGATTCGTTACTGGGCTGGGCGTTGGTGGTTGGCGAACGGTGTAAAAATCGAAGGATATCCAATTTTATTCCCACCCCGTCCCTAAATCGCTTCGAGTAAAAAAGTTTATAATTTACGTTCGACAGAGAATCCCGGCTGCCTCCACCGATGCCATCGTTCCTAAAAGACAGAGAATGTGATAGACGGAGAGGGTATAGGTGTGCAAAAACTACGCGACGGCGTTGGACACGGACCCGCGCAATCGACGCTCAACGGCGTTGATTCAAATAGACAGTTTGAACCGTTTTTGCATATTTCAATAAAGCGCACGCCCGCCCTCGAGACGATTCGTTTTTTAGTGCTACTATCCCCCAGCACTATCAAGCCTACGGCGGATTCGCAGCCCGCGTGTGTTCGGCTATGCTTTTAAACATTTAATCCGTTTCATTTTTTTCCACACCGAGCTGGCGGATAATAGCGTTCTTTGAATTCCAATCATTTCGTGTTGGCATATCAGATTTTCATTACGAATTTTATTCATTGCATTTCGACAGAGGGAAAAAGTGCATGTTATAAATTATGCCCGTTTAATTTTGCTTCGGATATGCAAATGTACGTGGAATATATGGAACCAATGATGCATCTGGCGTAAAAACTGATTGAAACATGTTAAATTAGTTTATGTTTAATTGAAACAAGATTGATGCGAGGCAATGA
This sequence comes from Weissflogia rhopalogaster, assembly GCA_019419845.2. Lineage (NCBI taxonomy): Eukaryota > Metazoa > Arthropoda > Insecta > Coleoptera > Staphylinidae > Weissflogia > Weissflogia rhopalogaster. The sequence goes on along the minus strand of WSZQ02025076.1, from coordinate 31,294 downwards.
GATTAGTGAAATCCGATAAGAGATCATTAGTTCAAGATTAGGAAATCAAGCTTTTATTTGATTACTTCCAAGTAATTATCGATTCACAACAATCGAGTTTTTATTGTTCTTAAAGTTTGTTATTTTATGAATGTCTGATGAAAGTTTCAAATAAAACTTGCAAGAAATGACGAAGTTATAAACGAAAGAGTATTTTACTGATTGAATAGATTTAATCATCAGCACATTTTTAAACGCGTTTTTTTCAAAATCAAAATCATTCAAAATCGTTTTTTTCAATTTGATAAAAAAAACATCCAGAAAATTACTTAACCGATGAATTTGAAGATATTTGTAGTTATTATATAAATAATTATCTAAGCCCGCCTGAGTAGCCGAATGGGTAGCACCTCGGTGTGTCAAATCGGCGGACGAGGTTCATGTCCTCTAGGACTCTACTCACCCAACTTCACACACTCTACTCTACACACTCAACATGTAATAAAACAAATAAACAGAATCTACAAATTTACAGTCAACAATATACAACATCAACAACAAAATATAAATACAATAATTATATGTATTACGTCGGAAAGACCTTAAAAGATCAATAGATGACAAAATATATTTATTATTAATAATTATCTAGTCTTTGTCATTTTTCTCGACTGCTAGATTTTGTTTTTGGACATTAAACATAAATTTGTCCTTGAAAAAGGTTACGTATAATTGAAACGCTCGGGATTTTGTCAAAATTACATATTTTAATTTTTTATAATAAATGCTTGATATAAATATCAATTTCGGTAAAATTTATGATTTTCGGTATCATATGATTGACCAAACGTCACTTTTTTCTTTTATAGTCCTTTTTGTGGCATTTTCGTAGACGACCAGTCAATAATTTTAAAAAGCTAAAATATTCTCGAAGCCGTATTCTTTTATCTAAAACATGGTTCGGTTACGTAAGTTTGGTTAAGTTAGTGTAGGCTACATTACGATAGGTTTCGTAAGAATCAAATTATTTAAAATTTCGTTAAAGTACGATTATTTCTGCGCTAACCATGCAGTATTAATAATATTTCCACGCCATAGTAAAGCAATAAAACAATTTTATAGTAGCGGAAACAGAGCGGCATGAAGCATGTAATGACGATTTGAATTATGGTTGCCTATAAACATTCCGACATAAAATTGCTCACGTGAAATTTACCGTCTGCGGCACACCACCAAGTCACCATATTCCGTATGCCTTCATCGTAAACATCGCCACCGAACATTACCAGCAAATATCTGCACTACCCATGTGGCAGCAAACCGCCTTCATGCCGGCACTCGCCGACAGCCTGCTATCTGCAGGTATTTTCTCATTTCGTCCTCGTAAATTAATCCAGCCTCCTGTAGATGCAAATCCACTGATGCAGACACATCGCATGCTTTACGATATGGACAGCATATCAGCGAAATTGTTTACTGTAAATTTTGCAATTCATGGTGCATTACATTATTGCCATCTCAGATCGTTTGTGCTGATATGGAATATGTCAAAGCAGGCGAAATTGTCCACAGCACCGCGCTGGCGCCGACACGGGTTCAAGGATTTGTTATATCGAGCCCTTGCAGTTCCTCCTGGAGGACCACAAGGAGTGCAATTTATTCATGAGTAACTTACCTTGTATATAAAGGCATTTCGTGTGCCGACGACGCATGGATAAAGAGCCCACATGCTACACAAGCTTCTTTTATGCTTTTTTTCCCTTATGGTACCTAAATCGACGTTTAGTCCCAATACAGGATGATGTGGAACAAATCCATTGCAAAGTTTCAACGGAAAACACATTTCTAAACGATACCTCATCCAAAATATATGAATGGAAAACGCTATATTTGTAAAATGTTAAAGAACATGCAAAATAGAAACACCCTGTGTATTAACCTACTTTTCGAGAGTTTGCAGTTTGCTTGCAGGTCGCTGGCCTACGTTGAGTCAACTTTTTCGAATGTAGATCGTTACACTCCGAAAAATGTACAAAGAACGTTGAATTATTTAAACAAAAAACGCCCGACTTTCGTTTAACAATTGATTATCAGCGTTAGCAATGAAAATAAACGATCCGAGTGGAACGTAAACACGAAAGCTACATGTTAACCCTACAAATTAGCCCTAAATACTTCAATATTTAATGTTATGCAACTCTAAGGTAAAAGTGTATAGAAACAAGAATTAAATTAGTTCTACATTATTTAAAATAAATTGTTAATACACTAATACCAAGGTAAAGTAAACAAAGTAAAAATAGCTTTTTAGAAGCTTCAATTGCGTGTGGAAAGCTCGCCGGAAATATACAAAATTATAATGTTGGAAATGGAACAAAAACTAATATTTCAATACGTTTTCGAAAGGATTAAAATTTCTTTTATATGCTAAAATCTTGTTGCCACTTTCGTGGGTGGTGCCCAAGATTTCCCTTTTTTTTCAGAGTTTTCGTGCTACGTTGAAGAGAACGCAGGGCTGCCAAGTGGCGATCGAGCGATGGCACGCGAGAAAACGCACACTTTTCTCCACCCACGCGTTGCCAGAGTATAGTATAACCACCCCAGGTTAGCATACACTCGAATGTGGATTACGTATAAGACGGCACGCCATCAACTATTTACGTAATTTATTGCGCACAGCCCTGCATGTCCGCAGCGCCACGCATGTGCTTCGAGTGTAGCCTAATGGTCGATTTATATTTATACCGCATTGGCATAATCCCTGCAGGTTTCATTCTTTCACTCCTCAGTGTGTGTTTTTGCACTAGTCTGCGCTGAATAGAAACACGTAATATATCACCTCAGAGTAACAACAAAATCAGATAAGCAGTGGTGACAATTACCAGACGCATTGTTGTCTAGAAAAGTAATTAAAGTCGTTCGTATTAGGCGCTCTCCCGGCGCCTCCACCATGACAACGAAGATACATATTAACCAGCGTATTGTATCTCATAATAAAAGTTTGAAAATAAATTTGCTGAAAATTGTTGAAGAAGAAAAATAACAACGAAGATATATATTTTCTGTACATCGCAATTATTTATTTTCATTTTTTGGTAACATTAAGAATACTGGATAAGTACTGATATATTATTTCATTTATACACAAACATGTTCAGTAAACTGTGTTTTCTTTTCTCATGTTTTAAATTCAAGTGTTTATCAATTAGTATTTCACATTCATAGAACTTGTTGTTCTTTACATGATTAGAATCGTAGTTGTTTGCAACTCTTTTACGTTAATCGTTAGTAAATCGTACAAGACAAAGAATGATGCAGTTGTTCAATCGCGGTTCGGGAGCCTCGCCTTCCTTTCGAAATTAATTATGCGCTTGTAAATCGAATAAATGAATAATAGTATTGATGAACATCGAACATTACGAGTACGGGGCTTGCGTGTTTGATTGCGCAAGATTGGTTTCTTTTTTATGCCTCTGTTAATTGCGTACAATTGGAATTTACGTGAAATATATTCACCTGTCAGCAATCACCGTTAATGTATCGTAATTATATTTACCTATGTTACAAATTAATTTGCGTTTATTTTGCTTTACAGAAATACCTCGCAAAATAAGAACATTTACACTGAAACGATCTCGAAAGTTACGAATTTCTCTTTAAACAATTTTAAAATTTTAAAATTATCAATTTCGGAATTAATTCTGGTGAATTGCAAAAAAATAAGGAAATTAAAGAACATAGAAATAAATGCAAGGAATTTCTGTAGTTTTATTAATTTTACTTTATCACTAATAAATATAAAAATAAATAACTTATATATTATTTTATTACAAATATTTTAGTCGATAGTTATTGTAATTTTTATGTTTTTTCTTTTCGTTCATGGTTGTTATCTTCAACTACTGCTATCTTACAAATGATACAATCTGTACACGTATTATGCTTTTATTGGATTTTTTTTTCATGTTTGCTATGTATATATTTTTTTTTGCTGAGGAAATGAATATGGAAACCTGATAATTTGTTCCTAGTTACGTCAGCAATCAGTCTCAGTCTTTTCAACCGGATGTATATATTTCGTTCTTATCATTATCTAGCATTATCTATATTACATTATTCACAAGTATGTACAATGTATTTCTATCATGTCTCACTGAATTTTATATCCCGTTCAAAGAAATGTTACTTACTATTCTCTTTACATATCTGTGGTTTAATCGATTACTTTTATATCTTGTATAATAACATTAATTATATAGTTTATGATATCACACGTAATTTGCTTCGAGTTTTTCGAGTTTATCTGTTATACGGTTGTTTACACTTAAATTTTTGTTATTTATAATTTTCGTTTCTTTTGAGCAAGCTCCTAAGCCGTATTACATCAGTCATGAAAAAACCGTTAGTGTTAGTCGGGTTCAATAGGAACGTTAAGTCTTTGGTATGTTGCGTTATCAGCCCTCCAGGCTGAGGTGGCTGTGTTGTGGGTTGGTGGGTGATTTTTGGCGTGGATGTCTTCTTAGACGTCCGTACCGCAACCCTCTTGGTAGCCCTCGTCCGGCGAGCTGCGGTTGTGGCTCAGCGCGCGTTTGAGGGCCGTAACTGGAGGCAGTACGGGGACGGCACCCTTCTGCCACACGCGTATTGTTTTCGCGTTGGCGGGTGCCGTGGGCTTGGCATCCGTCGCCGCCATCGGCAGACCGTAGTCGGATGGATAGCCGCCGGCGGCGCGACCGTTGTTCTGGTGATAGTCGTCGCCCTCCTTGCCATGCGTTAGATCACCAATGATGGGCGTCTTATCATCGTAGTGGAAGCCTGGATTCGTTGCGCTGAGATGCCTGGAGTAACCACCGTCCACCTCCGCCCCCTGATCTCCCCAAATGCCAGACGGATACAAGGAATCTGCATTCCGACTGTAGTCCCCACTACCAGGTCGCTCTAATGGTTCCACGGAATAGCCCTCCTCGCTGGTCGTTGCTGTGCCTGGTCCAATTTCTCCGCTACCCATTATTTTTGTATCGTTGATCAAATCTGGGTTATTACCGGAGCCTGGCGAAGGTGACACAAAGCAAGAGCCTGGGTTCATTATGCTGCCATTACCGTTGTAGTGGGCTGTGGTATAGGAGATGTCGTTCGAACGAGGAGGTTTCTGAACCGGGTTGCAAAAGTTCAAATCAGTTGGTATTTTGCGTTCCGTAAATGATGAAGTCTCAGTTGCCGGATGGCTGGGAGATATCGCACCCTTCCCACTCGGTGGGCCACCCCCATTTACAACTGTAACAACTTCAATCTGACCAGGGGTTTTACTTTCCGAGAACGGCATACGGCGAAGGCGGATGAGTAGAACGAGGATCACCAGCAAAATGAATAGAATTAGAATCACCAATGCAGCGCTCAATCCGGCGATTTGACCATTCCCGAGGGAGACCATCCCGGCCGAACGCATGCTAACGCGCAGCGTAAAGTTCGCCTCGGCGTTTCCGGCGCGATTCTCGGCCACGCAATAAAACTCACTGGAATCCGTCTCGAGGGCGTTGGTGAGTATCAAATTGCTACGTTTCTCGAAGTGCCCCTCCTCGAAAATGAAGATCCTCTGGTGCGCGCTGAACGCTGAGTTGTTGACGAGCAGTCGTCCGTTCCAATACCAATTGATATGCGCCATCGGCACGGCATTAGCCCGACACATGATCGTCGCATTGTCCCCGGCGGTCGCCTCAATGTACCTACTCACCGGAAGGATCTCCGGCTTGCAGGCGAAGTCGTCCACATGCAATTCGGCGAACGTCTTGTGGATGACACGCTCGGGACCACCGCTGCACACTGGCGCCACCGGATACGGAATGTTGTGGTGTGTCAACCACTCCTTGATAGGCCGCAGACGACAGTCACAGTGCCACGGATTATCGTGTAACTCGACACCGTGCAGTCGGCTAAGGGTCTCCACCGTGCGAGGCGGCAGGTGTGTCAACCGATTGCCATTCAACTTGAGCGATTCGAGTAGCTCGATGCCCTCGAAGGCCTTCGGCGCCACCGTCTGCAGTTCGCAGTTGGAGAGGTCGAGCTTGACGAGGCCGGGGACCGTTTGGAATGCGTGGCTGTCGATCTTCTGAATTGGATTGTGCGCTAGCACCAAATCCCTGAGGAAGGGCACGTCCTGGAATGTCCCTGAGGGGACGGCCGTCAGCAAGTTGTAGGAGAGGTCCAGTTCGATGAGGTTTGTCAGGCCGCGGAAGGCGAGGTCATCAATCTGCCCGATACGACACGTTCGCAGGAAAACCCGTTGCAGATTCAGTAGTCCCGCACGTACGAAGGTCTCGCGCGGAAGAATCTGTAGATTATTGCCGGACAAGTCCAGGACCTGCGTCTCCGTATGTACACTTTCTGGGATCGTGATCAATGCACGATCAGTGCATTCCACTGTCTGCTTCCCTCCCTTCCACTTGCAGGTGCACACGGCCGGACACTGGTCACCCATACCGCCACACGTATCCAAGACCAACACTAATACGAGCCCCACCAGCAGCCACATGGGGCTGCAACCCTTGGTTTTCCGACTCATCGCTTCCAACCCGCACTACAAAACTTCACTTCGCACACTTCAAGTTATATTCCCTGGCTTCGCGGAAAGTTCGCACTTTTTACCACGCGCGGATCAGGCATAATCCCATGTTTATTAATTACTCCTCAGTTTCGGGTGGACACGCAGGACGCTAATGACCCGCTAACATTTATAGTGGTTTTAATTGACGTCGCGCTGACCCGGTTTCGCGGAAACTTTGCTTTCGTGCGCGAACAAGCCGCACTCAAGAGCAACTTCCAAGAGCGAGGCTTACACAGAGCGTACACGCAGTAAATGAACGACGGACACCGACGTGGGGCGACACACGGAACGCAACGCACGGCGTACGCTCGTGGACTAACTGAAAGCGGTGAAGAACTCCGGCATCGGGTCGCTCCGTGTCCTCCACCTCTCTCTCACGCTCCCACGTCCTTCGCCCTACTCTACAACCACCACCACCATCATCGCGGCGCCGGTTGCGCACTAGTTCAGAAGTAACCACCGCATCACCGTACTGATTTTTGCTTGCGATCCCTTCAAGCTCCTCTACCACATACTCAATATCGCGCCAAGGACTCCCACACAAACCGATTAGAATTCAAACAATGCCATCGATAAATGAGTGGTGTCCACCCGCGTCCGTAGGAGCATAAAAAATCGCTAATCTATTTAATGAAACCATTGAGATTCCTGAGTTGGCATCTCATGGGAGTCGACGGTGTGGACATCCTGCAGCAGGCAGACCCGTCGTTCACACACACATACGCATCCATACTCGCAGCAGGTTTATTGCGCATGCAGCGGCCTTATAAATATTAATGAAGTTGCTGTCTTTCTGAAACATGCACCGGATGCGTCCGAGACTTGCCTGCGCCACCAGGCGGACAATTACATTCCCGAAAAGAGCCCCCGTTCGCGTCGGCACGCATTTGAATTATTAAATTATGAAATTCCACAAACGACGTGTTTAATGAATGCGCGCACTAGCGTTTAATGTTCGCGCCGAATTGAAAAGCATTGCTTGTGATATTCTAGGAATTATTTACTATTTTACTACGGGATGTACCGAAAAGGTGCGAAAATGACCCGGCGCTGCGAGAGTACCTGATGTTCACAATAGACCCATTGATGATTTTCGTCCAGTCGAGACTTATTACAACGGTTTGGTTTTCTTGGATTTTCGAACAGGAAACCCAATAATATTGTTGTAAGTGGTGTGGGTATTTTTGGCAAACGTGGAATACGCCTTTGTACGAAAAAATCATTGTGAAATGGTGCGAATGTGAAGATTCTCGGACAAAAGGTCGTAAACCGTTTAGGAACTTCTTTCCTAAGACATGCGACAGTTTCTAAGACTAATCACATCTGATGATAAGATTAGTTGAGGACACTATTTTTTTTATAAAGAAATTTAAGCTTTATAAAACATTCTTAAATCTGTAACAAAAACAAGCTATTGTATAATCGATCCCAGCCAACCTTAAGCCTTATTGAATCCAATCAAAAGAACATATCGTATCCTGATATATTAAAGAGATATAATGAAAACATTAACGCCTAATGTGTAATAACCAAGTTTTTCCTTATATATTCCTTTTAAATTATACAAAACGTATCATATGTAACCTGACCTAATGGTTAGGAACGATTAGTTAAAAAAACATTGTTCCAATTGAAGTTAACGCCGATATGATAAAAGTTTACATCTTAATGATAGGTTAACCTAACTTACCCATCCTAAATCTAAACAAGAAATCATGGAAATCCGTACAAAATCACCGAAAAAGTGTACACATATAGAGCAAACACACTTTTGCTTTTATAATAATATCGAAGTTACAAAATTGTCTACATTTATCAAAAATTCAAGTTGGTTTGTAAAAATTATATCCTCTCCATTAATATTGCTGACCGACCCATTTTCAATCTACTGAATTTAACCTAAGTTAACATTGCCCAACCTAATTTAACCACGAATGCAATTATATTGTCCTATGAATTCAGAAAACATTGTAACTATAGAAGTTTATGCTGATATATCGTTTTAAAATTGCAAGTAATAAGTTTACATCTACAAATTTGGTTAATTCTAACTTATCTTTTCTAAATCTAATCATAGGACTACTTACAATTACTTAGTTGTTAGAACTAAGGTATATTAAAATAATACAATCTCAAACATACTAAATCTAACCCAAACTAACTTAAGCATAATTTAGTCATAAATAAACTCTTATGGAAGGATTAGTTCAGAAAACATTATTTGTATAGAAGTTAATGTTCATTGAAGGTTTTAATTTTTAAAGATATAGGTTTGCTTATAAAATCTATGTTAAATATATCTTACCTTTACATAATGCAACCAGAAATTATTAAAATATATACAAAACAATATTCTAAAATATTTATATTCTCGCCCAACTATTCTAAAGTTACTAAATCTAATCTAATTTAGTCACAAATAAACTCTTGTGGTAGGATTAGTTGAGATAACATTATTATTCAAGTCAATATCCACATAAAAGGTTTTAATTTCAAAGAAAGATGATTGTTTATAAAACCTAGGTTACGGACATATAAAAGGGTAAAAAAGACTCTGAATTTTTAACAAAAAGAAATATGCATGTGTAACATACAACCGTTTTATATTTGTCAAAAATGCAGTTTGATTGGCCTTTTATATTATTGCCCAATCATTCTAAACCTACTAAATCTAATCTAACTTAACGTTGTATAATCTAATTTGAATTTACTACGGCACATATACAATATTATTATACGATTAGTAGAGAAAACGTTGTTTCTATGGAAGTTTAAGCTTACAAAGAGTCTTATAATTCTATGAAATAAGTTTGCATGTAAAAACTAGATTAATTTTAACTTATCCTTCCTAAATCTAAACAGAAATCATATGACTTCTTAAAATAGCCAAAGGGAGTCTAAATTTTCATTAAAAACAAATTAGTATTAGAATACTTCCACAAACATAAAACTTTCTAAATTTGTCAAACAAATCAAATTGGAATATAATAACTGGGGTTTGTCCTCT
>WSZQ02025076.1:2429-12537 GCA_019419845.2 Weissflogia rhopalogaster | reverse complement strand
GTGTATATCGAATTTTTAGAACAATATTATGTAAATCTAAAATTATATTAATTATACTGTAAAAGTAGCCAATAAAGCAATTACAATGAAATACAGAAACGTATCTTCTATCGCCAATGAGTGTGAGTGAAACGGGGTGATATTGAAAATCAGCAGCTTCACAACACTCCAACAAATATGTTCGGAAAACTTAAACATTCATCTTTACTAGGAATTATTATCTTTTTTGTTATATTTTTTATATAGTTTTGCAAGGTAAATAAATTTCTGTAATGGACGAGTAAAGAAAAAAATGTCTTATACTAGTTTTATACTAGTTAATTGAATTTTAATAATTACTGATCAAAAGAAAGGATTACATTACTATAAATGAGGTGATATTGGCAACTAGCTGTTTGCCTACACTCTAAATATTATATTCAGAAAACTTATAATTTAATCATTAGTATGATTCGAGTCCCCGGGGTGGGTAACGGGGTGGTAATTTATTATTAAAATAAATTCATACAAAAATCACTCTATTAGTTCACATTAATCACAAATTCACACACTCTGAAATCACACTATTAATGCACACCGGCAACAAAAGGCACAACTCAACAATCACAATGCGCAACTCACAAAAATACAACACGCACACACAACAAGACTCCACTGACAAATTTATTTCACATCACTCACACACAACAAGAAGCCACAACAGCACCCTAATAACAACAACATGAAAAATACCAAACAAGAAATCTCAATAACTTGTAATATGTACAAACACGATAAACATATGTATCCAGGCTGAAGGACCAGTGAAGGTCGATGGCCAGGTCTCCGCACCGAATTCAAATGATAATAATCATTAGTATGAATCATTATAGCAATATTTCGTAATACTTCAATTAAAAATATAACAAAATGATTTCCTCTTGATCCTAAAATATATTTCCTCAAAAGTAGAGAAAATTAATAAAGTATTATTGGATTAGTCGTGTCTGTAGAGTCTGAAAGTAGTAATTACGATTGCGAAAGGATTCGTCGCAACAATTATGATTAAATCGTGCATCCGGTGCACGGTACGCTTACAAAAAAAGCATAGAGGCAGTGCCTTCGCATCGCAATCATAATTGCTTGGAGTAATGCCTTCCTGTTCGACGTGTACGTGCACCACCTCTCTTTCTCTGCCAACCGAGGCAATTGAAGTCGTACAGGTATACGACCAACGGCGACATCCAACCGGCCCATCAGGTATGCCTGCGTTATTATGACCCACAAAACCCACAGGTTAACACCATCGTTTTCTGCTTTTGTGCGCGCTCGTTGTTACGGCGAAGATTAATATGATTAACGCGCCCTACCTCGGTTTATAAATTATCATACTTAGTTCGGCAGACAGGGGGTAATTAGAGTTTTATTTTTACAGCTGTACGAGTTGTAACAAAAACAGCATGCATTAATAATGAGCGTTTTACTACTTTCAAGATGAACTCGGCCGACATAAACAGTGAATTATCGTTTAAGAGACAAAGTGATTTTTACCTTTGATAACTGTTAGTTTATTACTGTTTATAACTTAGTTCATTGCATTTGTATTTTTAGATTTTTATTGGTTTCAATGTATTTAATTCGGTTAATTTGGATAGGTACGCTCAAGAATTTTCCTACTTTTTGGAAAATTAAGAGAATACTCGCCCAGAATTACCGAAAAATAAAATACAATTGAAAATAAAATAAAAACTCATATTGGAATTATTAAATATGTTTTCTCGAAATGAACTTCTTAAATTAAAAAGACGACAATAACGACAATAAATTAAACAATTTGAAAGCACTAATATAATTCGCTGTCATGCGCCACTTGGAGGAAAAGTTTAGCGAATCGCTGCTGGAAAGTCCTTTTCATTCGATTGTATTCCCAGTTCGACTCGGCGTGCGGATAAATGGACATCAATTTCACTCGGAATGCCTCGCAAAGTTAAACAGCGACCGAGTCGTTAGCATTCTGAATGCACGGACGGTGGCGGTTTGGCGGCGTGCATTGCGTTTGTCTTAGTTTACGTGCGAAGGGTGTGGGCGTACGAAATAGTTTCGGATCTTTCTGAGAATCCCGAGATTCGCCAGCGTTCGTGGAAAGATCGAATCCGCGGGCGCCCGGCGCCTCCACCAACGGAGACCGATGGAGGTGCCGGGCGTTGGCGTACTTTTGTCGCCGAAGCGATAGATTATCCGAGCCGATGCGGATCACCTTAATCGGGAAATTAAAGGGGGCGATTAGCAAGTTTGCCCGTTCGGCCGAGGTGGGGACGCGAACGAGGGGCTAGCAGTCCACATTGAATTCCCTAATCACTTAACGCATGTAGGTGCTTGAAAGTCCGTCGTCATTGTGCGCCACTAACTTTACGGATTTATCATCTCTCTTTTGTTCTAATTAGATTTACTTTGCTGGCCCGAATTTGGAACTGTATTGTTCGATATGTTAGGTTTTGTTACAAAAACCATTTCCTTATTAATTATTGTTATGAGGTTCTAAGAGGTTCTTTTGTTTGAGAAATGTGACAAAAACGTTCAATGAAATTTATTCAATGTATATTTTTGTATATGTGCGGATGCTGTTGATTTTGGGTGTGGATTGATGTTATGTTTTTGCGGTGAGGACCAACAGTCCAGTAGTAGTCGAGCATTTGAAATCTAGAAACCAAAAAGTGTGTTCCCTGGGGTGGGGGGGGCAGCGCAAATGTGAATTTTCTGGTAGCGAGCTTATCATTTTTGTTAGCTCATAGTGCTCCAGGTTCCCGAGTCCTCGCCGGATATTATTGTTGCTAACTTTACAAGAAAATTAGACTTATTTGTCGGTTTATGTTTGAAAATTTGTTGATAACATAGTACTTATTATGATCCGGCTGCAGCTCAAATTCTAAATATAGTTTGTAATTTAATAGTTTTTATAAATTATTCCAACGGAACGTAAAATCTGAATAATTACAGTATACAGCATCATTTCAAATTTATGAGTAATGGAATATAATAGCCTTGTGTTTTGTGTTTACCGACTGAAAGCAATTGATGAATAGACATCTAGAAATAGAAGTGTGAACCTGAAAAAATCTAGACTGAAGTGGGATTGAGATAGTGCTTCCTTTATATACTGCTCCAGAGCAGTTCTTGGAGGGGTAGCAATGATGTGAATGACCTGGTAGCAAGAACAGTATTGGTGTTTACACACAGAACCTAGAGCTTCACATTTCAGCGTGCGTATTTTTTTAATTCTTGTCACCTGCCAGCTATTTATATTTAGGTTAATGATGATAATCATTGTCGATTTTCTATACTTTTCCGAAACTAGACTCTAAGATTGATTGTCCTAGAGATTGGATTATTTTCATAATTGATTCATAGAATTAACAAAGTGCAAAACATATAAAGAAATGATAGTCCCATTTTTGGAATTAATAGGTGAAAATGTACTTTGCATTCATTCGTTAGCTAAGACCTTAAGGAAATATTTAAAAACTTTTAAACATCCATGTTCAACATCCCTTTTACCTCAGCATTTCAGGTTTCACCTCCGCTAAAGCATGTAATTAATTCATAAAGTATTTTACGTTTTCTGATTGATTGTATCGGCCATGAATCTTTGTTTGTTGACGAAGATTTCATTCCCAAGAATACTGAATGTGTCGCATGACAACGTCGCCGTCGCCTGTGGTGTCTTCGCTATAATCGATAAAGTTTCGGCTGCCAAACTTTGGGGTTTCGTATTAATAGCCTTCTCCCTTGACGTATCTGTGCCGAGGAAGTAAAGCAGCCACCGCCCGTAAAGTCCTTCGATACAGTCGCACACTCGACGAGCTTATAAAGTTTTAACTAATAAGTAAACTAGCAACGTCTCCTCTCCATCGTTGGTAATTTTCCTGCCGAGATAACCGTATTTTGATCTTATAAAACTCACTATATTCTAATTGGTTTTTTATTTAGCTTACGAAAAAGGACAAGCACAAGAAATCCTAAATCTATTTATTTTACGACGTCCTGAATAATTTCAGAAAAGTTTCCCAGTATTCCTACATGCTGGTTTACGTGGGCGTGGGGTAAACATGCGAAGTTTTTCTGAGTCTGCGGAGAGGTTATAACAACGTCTCGCCAAATAAACTGGCAGCCGAATTAATATTCTTGTACGCTGTGTTGAGTTGTATGATTGTTAAGGGTCACGGCTATGAGATAGTTTACTTTCATTATTCTTTTATGAAACGTTTAGACGACTTATAAAAAAGGACTACTGCTCAAAAAAGGGTAATTCATGACTGCCTGTCTTCAGACTTTGACGGCACGTGATCAATCTCGTGATAAGTAGAAATATTATTAATTAAGCCAATAAAATACTACATGATTTTCTAAGAATTATGAAGAAGTATGCTAAATTTCAGCTACTTATGGTAGAAAGCAACAAAATAGCAATCAATACACGTTGTAATTATTCTTCGTATGTGTAAACCGTGGCGTATGTTGAAACGTTTAATTTTTTCTATTTTCTTGCGTGCGTTTTCTTGCTGCGTGCCATCAGCTTTAGAGCGCTTATCTTAGCGCCCACCGTTTACTCGAGACTCATTGATGGCAATTTCGTATAGTTTACGTCTAGTTTTTGTTTGTTTCGACTATGACTGCGAAAGTAATTAGGAAAACGTCTAGTTAAATACGGAGAGCGAGTAAAACTAAAAGTAACTAATGCATAAAAACAGACGAAATGAAGTTTTCTTCAATACTTCACGTTTATAGGAAATACTCTATGAGAAGTTAGAATTAATGTTTGTGAAAATTACACTTATTTGTAGGCTTATGTTTAAATATTTACTGATTACACAGTACTTATTATGTTTTCGCATACCTAGTCATCAGCTGGAATTCTTATAGTTTGTAATTTAATACTTTTGATGAATTATTCCAACGGCGCGTAAAATCAGAATGATTACAGTGTAAAGCTTACTTTCTGGTTTATGAGTAGCGAAATATAAGTCTTGCGTTTCATGTTTAGCGACAGAATGCAAAGAATAGCGTGCGCTATGATATTAAAATAAGGCTGCCGTCTCGCCTGCTGCCGCTACCGCCGCCACCGTCTTCGTCGAGGGAGGAAATAAGCTGGGGCCCAACTGGCGTAAAAAGGCTGAACTCTTCGGAAGGCGGCCCGCCAAGCCCTAGAGCGTGCATAACTGAGACGTGCCCACAGTTATTCAGGTGTACGCGCCACGCACGTGTGAAGGTGGAGGTGTCGGGCTCGACTTGAAAGGGTAGCACCATCCCTTTGGCACGATGTATGTGACAGCTCACTCTACACCTTCACATTCTCACTTGGAGGGTTGGCAAACTAAAGGTAAAGGTACACATACGAGCGCCCTACTATAAGTTGTACTTGTTTTATAGAGTGCTAAATAACACACCTTTGGCGCGGTGCTACCAAGATGGTGTATTTTTTGGTGGGTTGCATGCGCTCTCTAGTCCTGGTGTTAAAGAGAATGAAATTCTTTCTCGCTTCGTGAACTCTTCATATGTTACCGACTGTTATTTATCGATTTAACCTCTCGTTTTCGGTGTTCCACATACCTTTTTTTGAGTTTTTGGACATTGGCCGCACGTGCCGAAACAAAATCTACGACGGTAATTTCCAACTTTTATTAAGAAGTAAAACAACCACCATGCCTCTTTCCAAATACAAGTTATGAAGGATTCTTATAAGTTATAAAAGATTCTTGTAAGTTTGGGACTTAAATGTGTGAAGTTGATATATTTAAGTGAAACCGTTATTAGACGCGACACATTTTGACTTTGGTGAGCAAAATGATACATCGCGCTGTATTAGTGTCAAGGGAAGTGAAGTAGACATGGGATTAAAAATGTAAGCTTGATTTTCCAGAGGTTCCTCGTCAGTTTGGGCTTGAATATTTCATTTCAATTTGCCCACGTGACTTACAACATATTTCGTTTGATATTTTAGACTTTTTTTGAAGTTATTAAGCACTCTGAATTCTGTACCATATTGCTTTTTGTATATTTCCTATAAAATGTTAATATTTTACCCGGTCGTCTGGTGAAATGTTTTTCTGCTATTATCAGTCGTTTGTGAGGGTTGAAAATATTCAAATCTTTTAAGCCCTTTGAGCCGTTTTGCTCGTAAAACGATCTCAGATAATTTGCGGTTTCCTTTAAGCGATTTTAAAAATGACCGGATATAAATGCGAATAAAAACCAGCCTAAGCCGACATCTGCGATCGTCATCGTTGTGTTCACTGCACATTCAAAGGCGTCCCACAGCAGTGCCACCGGCTTGAGCGAATGTTCGCTCTGAAAGCACAGATGCGTCTCGGAAATAATAAACCTTAAGCGCTGTGGCACGCTCTCATTTTCGGTCATTTTCGGGGTACACACCAATTGGAGTAATGCTAGGGTGCAGTCAAAGAAAAGGAAGATTAAGAATGTGTTTTTTGGCAACTACAGATGGTTGAACACATTTCTATGAATTGAAAGAGGACTTCTTGTTTTTTTATGAGAGAAAAAATTTTAGAGCATAGAAATGACGTCTAAAATCATAAGAAACCAAAAAATAAATTGTAAGAAAAACGCATACTATTTAAATGCCCTTATTTTTTATATATTGAAATGGCTAATAAATAGCATCATCGTGTTCAAAACGATATCATTTTCATAATATAAGATATACACATATATGTTAAACGTTTTATTACTCTTACTTTGATATCTCTAATAATTTGTCCAAAAACTTATTCTTAACTTAGGAATTCGAAAGATGAAGGTCATAACACTTGTATCGTCGTTTTCTAAACATTATAGCATTCAGGGTTTTCTGAATATCTAGAAATGGGTACAATAAAATAAGCACAAATATATTCTAAATATTTAATTACTGTTAATATTTTGTGATAACTCTAATCATTTGGCAGTAAAATGACTCCAAACACATGATGATGATTTTTAAACTGATATCATTGATTTGGAGATGCTGTACTTTCTAGAATTTGACGAATATTTAAAAATTGATACCAACGTAAGAAAAACAAATATATTTTAAATATTTAGTTACCCTTATTAATTTAGGATATCTCTAATCATTTGTCAGTAAAATGACTCCACATTGTTATAGTATTCTAAACGCTCTAACTATTAGCATTTGGCGAATATTTAAAATCGAACCCGTACTCCTACGTGGTAGGCGGAGATACTACCACTAGGCTGCCCAGGTAGGCTCAAATATATATAATCGTATATGTCCGTATAATCAACGTGGTAACCCTGATAACTAGTTTTGTGGTATAATGAATGAAGTACATTCGTATGAAGCAATCTCAGTTTATAAACCAACATAATTTAATCGAGCATTATTCAAGTATAATACCAATATTTAAAATATCTCCCATGCTTTTATACGTAAACTGTAAAAGCCACACATGTGCCTCTGACGTGCCATTTCTACTAAACAGTGGTTGTTTGCAGTGAGTTTCACATCGGTTAGACAATTTCGTTGCATTCGACTGGACCGCTTAAACTATAATCTAATTGAAGTTCATATGCGGGTGAGGGATGTTTATGAATTTCGTTTTCGGTGGAGGACGACGTTTGGCTCGCTCCCACGGCACGGGGGAACGCCAAAAACGTTGATGCGAGGGGCACACCATGATTGCGAATGGCTGCGCAAATATAAGGGTGGCATATTTACAAAGCGGTTGCATCTGGGTTCGCCACAGTTGGGCCTGCACAATTATTCGCGAGCGGTTAAACCTGCTGCTTTCCCAAAAAGCACCGCACTGGGGCTACACGCCCCGTAATGCCCCATGGGGGTGATGATGTTTTGTTTTCGCTTGCTTTAATACGACCCAGTCCAGCGCGCTCAAATTTCTATCACAATTTTGTTTATTGCTATACCCAGGGAGTATAATTATTCACTTCATTTGATTTTTTAACTTTAAAAAGAGAGGAAATGTTGGCAAAGTTTTAACTTACGGTAACATGACGGGAACTGTGTTTATTTCATTAAAATTTCAGTTTGAATTGACAGCTTAGAAACTGTATAGCTATAATTACGATAACGTGAGTGACGTTCGATTGTAGCTGCCTGCAGATGGATCGACTAGGACTATTAGTGCTTGTTTTTTTTTTACATTTATTACTCGCGCACGACACGCGATTCGGAATACCGCTGGACAATTATCGATGGTTTGTCTTTAATAACATAACGCACAGTGACGACCATTTGATTGAAATTAGAAGTAATTATGAGGACATAATGTTAAATGTGATGGATATATTACAAGGTCGGGAAAAAATCAACCTTTCCTTTCTTTTCTTTTTATTCACAAATACCTCTTCATTTCAAACTAGGTTACAAAAACATTAATGTGAAATATTAAAAAGGTATCTCGTACCATTGAGGTAGGCTCACAGATGATATCACCAGAAAAAGGGTGTTCTTATGAGTAGATTGATACCAAATTTATTACATTGTCACAGAGACTGACCCATTTATGACTATTTTCATTGATATTTACCAGTAATTAATATGAAAGAAATAATATATTGCAAAAATAGATATCTCACAACAATGAGGTAGATCTACAGATGATATCATCAGAAAAAGGCAGTTCCCGAGAATAGATTGATACCGATAAAATTAAAACTAGTCTAAGGAATAAGAAATTTTATATATAGACAATTCAATGACGAATGTAATTGAGTTTGTGATTATGAAACGTTTGTTTTAGTTCAATAGCAAAAGAACGCTCAATATTTGCCGAGAATAATTCTGTTTGTATTAAATTTAAATCGGATTATCCCCTTTTACGTCTCGCTTATAAGAATCCGGAGCTCACGTAGGAATATAATATTCCAACTCGTTTATTCGATAAGCTCTTTCAGTATGTAGCACTTACGCACAAAGAAAAACATGCATAGAACTGCTAACTGTTTATATAAATACATTTATTACGAACGCATTAGGCACAAACACCCTTCAAATATTCAATATCGTGGTGGTAAATGTAGCGCACATTCTTGCATATCGTGTTGTCAGGTAAGAAAATGCCAGCTCGCGTTACGCACGCCTTAATGGCGCTCATAATGGATCAATTTAGGGAAATACAAGACCACCTATATATTATACAGGTGCGAGAAATCTACGTCAGAGGGAGTGGATTCACGAAGTGAATTTCTGCTACTATCTCTACCTATCACAACTAAATCTATTTATACGTATTATTAGATGATTTGGGTGTAGGTTTATTTCGGATACCGACGTTGTATTGACGTAGTCGTCAACGTCAACCGAGATGGAGATAACTGACGGTGGGTGCGTGTTGGATTTCAACTCGAAGATGGCCGATTGCGAACACATTTTCTGCATCCACGCATAATGAAGTATATAGAAGGGAAGAGGTATAACAAGCATTACCTTCGTACGGGTGTTCGTTCATGCTTGCCCTGTACGGAAGCTCGACATAAATATCCCGGATGCTGGGGGATGGAATATGTAATAAGACTTTTTTCTTGTTTTTTTTTTTTTCGTCGGAGAAAGTACTACAGGAGAAGAAAGAAGGAAATACGGGGAAGGTGCAAGGAATAAGTTTGTAAAATTGAGGAAAGCGAGATGCGTGCAAACAGGCGCCTGCTCGTGCGATAGAAAAAATAAATTACGATGTAAATTTTATATTTGGACACAATTTATATTTAGTATTCCATTGGAAAATGTTTATGTAAGAAAACAATTCTGATGTAAATATATTTAGTTTTTATTAAAAAGTAGCAATACAACGGGTACTTTACAAATGTAACACCAAGTATACTTTTTATTTGAATAACATAAACTTGATGTCTATTATATCACAAAATAATCATTTCAAAGGAGTGAAACTAGTAACTTTCCAGGAATGTAACCTTAATTATGATGAAATTAAATGCTTTCATCGTTTTTAAAATGCTATAATATCCATAATTTTATGAAATCCTAAGAATAGATAAGTATATACGAAAGACGTATACCTTTGTACCGTTTAATTGTCCTTATTATTTTTTGATATCTAATCATTGGTCAGTAAAAAGACCTTAAACTTGTGAACTC
>WSZQ02024965.1:16421-27747 GCA_019419845.2 Weissflogia rhopalogaster | reverse complement strand
AAAAAATAGCTATATAATTAGTAACTTTAGAACTACAATCGATTAAAATTTGTTAAGAAATATTTTTGTCTACGACATTTTTGGACATTCTTTCAATATTGGGCTGATAAGGCGAAAGTTTGGAAGAATAACATAATACTGTGTACATCATTTAAAAGCTGATTAAATCCTTAATTTAATTAAGTCAGAATCATAGCAATATATTTATTACAAGCAAAGTTATAATCATTTGGAATAAAAAGAAGTTTTATTGGCAAATATTTTATGTCCTAAACATTTTGACTTCTAATCATTATCAGGTTGAAAAGATAAATATTTGCAGGCAATCTATGGGGTGTTATATATCATTTGAAAGCATACAATTTTCTTTTTAACAAGGTTAAAATTAAAGACATATAATTATTAAATTCAAAGCTATAATCGAGTCAAATTGCTTAAGAAATGTTTTTTCTTTCGAAATCTTGCATTCTTTCAATTTCCTACTGATAATGCAAAAGAATGCAGGAATAATCTAGTAGTGTATATATCATTGAAGAGTTGATAAAATTCTCAATTTATCGAAGATGGAATACTAACAATAAAATTATTGCTTATTCATTTTTATTTACTTTCCGGTTGAAAAGACGAACGTAGTTCATTTCTTTTACGCTTTATTTGTATTTCTTCTCAATATCAGGATGAAATTTCCAAAATTTGCAGACCAACAATATAATCATCTGATAGCTCAGGTAATAATATTATAATAATAATATTTTGTTATAACAAATATACTGAAATTAAGTATTTTAAAAGAAAATCTGTATAATTCAACAAATCGAAAGTTCCTTAGTTAAAAATAGCGCAGAAAATCGTCGCCGAAAAAGCAGTGAATTCCGATACAATCAGATCAGATCTGCTGGCAGCGGTCGGAATTAAACACAGGTCGTTAATAGATACGCGCGGCAGGAACAACTGCGTAACAAACGCAGCCGCGACAGGAGAGTACTCCTGCCACGGTTATAGAGTAGTATAGCATGTTTGCATAGCACGTCGAATTCGTCTGGTTTGCGCTTTGCGAGAAGCAATACGAATTGTGCGCTTATTTATAGTCCAAAGTCGCAGGCGCGCCGAACAAATGTGCGACGACAAACGCACACGTTTCTTCCTGCAATCTAAGGTAGTATCCTAATAGAAAATATGTCCAGTTAAAAAAGTCCTACGTCTGTGAAAGTCACGACTTTGCACACCAAAACGAGAGCCAGGAATTAAAGATTCCTGCAGATACTTCAAATTCAGGGAATTTTGTATGATCCTGTAATTTCCTGTACTCTTCGACCCTTCAGTATAATTTCCATACCACCTTTATATAGACAAGCTAGTCATATGTGAGAAATAAATGTCTTTTAAGGATTCAGAATCATTTCTTGAGACCTTTTTAAATTTTACAATGCTTGTAGGAAAATTGAAGATTGCCTCAGGTTAGAGTCTTTCCCACAGAAGCCTCCGTCAGTTAGGACATGTCCTTAGGAATCTAATACATTCGAAACGCGGATGCCTATGCTTCACCTATGCGACATCGGCCAATAGATCACACTCGCAGGGCGTCTTTCTTTGCATGTCGCGTGTCGCGTAAAAATCGAGCACCCGGCGATGCTGGCGCGACGGCGATGCTTGCCAGAAACAACACACGGTGCACACCGAAATAATACCTGATCAAGAAGTGCTCGTTCGCTGTCTATAATAATTTCTCGATTTCTCGTCGGTGTCGTGCGTTCATTCGTTTAGTCGTTTATGCACACCAGTAGTCGTGCTCGAAATAACAACGGCTATAAATACGTCTCACACTTCAATCGACAAAAAATAACTGTTCAAAAATAAGCTGAAAAATAGAAGAATTCAAAATGAACAATACTACATTAAAATATGTAGAATCTAGATCAATTATCTTCAAAACTGCCACTTTATGTTTTCCAATTTACCAAAGGTCTGTTAAATTTATAACTTTGTTTTTCTTTTCAATTTGTAACAAAACTAATGAACAGATTTTCTTAGAATATACATCATTTAGGAGGAAATTAAATTCTAAACCATATACCCTTTCACATTTCACTATATAATTATTGGTTATTGTTTTATAGTCGCCCAAACTTGCATTTACTATTTTTAATCTAAACTTACTTTAATTTAATTTAAACTTATAACTCAATAGAAAAAAAATTCCTTTAAGGCTGTAATACAATGTTTTTGTATAAGGAAATTGTAATTTGAATACAGAGACCTGTTCACAATTTAATTGGCTTTAAAAAGAAGTATTACTTTAAATAAATGATTTATTAGTTTGACCACAATTTAATTCTAAAGACAAAATAATCAATTCTTTTGAAAAATAATGAAATGTTTTGAAATACTTATTTTCCTGTATAAATAATTAACTTACTTAAAACTTATACTATGCGAAAGTAGAGATTTTCAGCATTCTAAAACTGTATCGCTTTATATGATTATCGTACAGGCCGAGTCAATAAAGTCATTTTAAAATCATTCAAACATATTTAATTTCAATTTCAGAAGTTTTTTGAGTTGTCTGCTTGATTACGAGTTTAGTATGATATTTAAACGTCAAATATTCATATTATTGAGAGAGAGAGAGAGAGAGAGGGGATAAGAGATAGAAAGATTGAACCAAAGTATAACTGAAAAAAGGTTGCACATTTTGTTTATTTCACAGGACGATTAGCAAAATCTAGGCAACACAATGCTAATTGCAAAAACTAGCGTTGTGCGAGCGAGTTGTACGACATCAATGCAAAATATTCCTAATTATCAGGATAGTCGGTCGGCATAGTCGTTGGATTTCCGCTGGCATGAAAAACGCATCAAAGCAGGAAAAACAAGTTGCGGACAGCTTACAGCCCGAAGCCGGTGGCGGCGGTGGGTCAAAGCGAGAGCCAGGGCCCATTGGCGAAACGACACACGGTGGCGGTAGTCAAACAAATGAAAGGGGCGGTTAGACGACGAGCGGGCGGCGGGGTGGTAATCGGCACTAATAGTAGTTGTAACCTGTCGTCCAACGGCACCGTCCGAACTGTCCGGTTCTGCGTTGCACAATTCTAGTATCACATAGAGACCACCTTCCCCCTACCCTCACCTACCTCCTGTGCCGCGCAGGAGAACACACAACCCCCTTCAGACCCCGCACAAACCCCTTCAAAACCGTTTTGGTATTTTCCGAGCATTAGTTACGGAAGCTGGACACTATCAAAGTATGCGTGCGCAATTGTAACGCAATAGTGGCCGGAATTTTAATGGTGGTAGTAGTTTGTTGTTCCTGTAAAAGTATATGTGGCGGGCGATGCACGGGGAAGCGGGAGCGGCTACTGTACGACGCACTGAAAACGGACGAACGCAAGGGCACACGTAAAGCGCTTTTCATCCGAAACATAATTAACCTAATAGACTTATGCTCGTTGTTTCGTCCGGCTCGCACCTCGCTTGCCGCCTTTCCCAACCGCCCCCGCTCATCTCCTCCTCATCCTTTTGCTTCGGCATCAAGGAGATGCGGGTGGTTGAGATGGAAAACAGATCTTCTCTCTATATATATCTCTATCTATCTATCTGTATAAGTATGTATTTGTGAGTAGGAGCGTTGTTCAGAGGGGCGGTTAGCGATGGAAATGAGCAAACGGGCGGCGGACAATTGACATGTTTGCTTGGGTTTTTGCTTGCCGACCGCACAGACAGCGACACACACACACACACACACACACACATACAAAGGGGTAGGAGTCGCAGGAATACAGGAGAGAGAAATTCAAACCCTTTACACTCGCCGCCACCGTCGCCGCCCCCCACAGCAGGATGGTCGAAAGACGAGAAAAACTAATTGGATTAATGATTTCAGTCGGAGCAAAAATGCCGGCGTTTCGCAGGACTCGTACTACTTTAAAGTCCTCTCAAATCCTAATCCTTTTCGTTCCTTGGTAAATATAGACACGGACACGTGTGTAAACAAAGGAGGAACTATTCGTAATTAAAATATATTGTTAATGAATTTTATTTTATTTAGAAAAACTTAAAGTAATCTGATACACTCTTTTATAAGCTTATATTTTTATTTTGCTATGTTTTTCAAATACGTTTCAATTAATTTAATGCTTATTAAGGAAAAACTGTGCATTTCTACTATACGGTACACAGTAGGAAAACTAGGCAACTAGACAAGCGTAGCTTTGCCTCTTAAAAATGCCAAACACAAAACTAGCATATTGAAAAACAAGCTTACAAAGCAAATTGAACATGATTAACAAGAACTTTGAATTACTCCTAAAGTAATCAATAAAATTTCACCAAATTTTCACCGGGGATTCTTCATTAAGTGTAATTTATGTAATTAATAAGAAATTGTGTTTAACTTTGTTAGTTTATATTTCCCAGGCTATCAAAGTTGATAAACATGTTTTCTCGTTCCAATATTCCTCAAAAAAAAACAAAGTAAATTTAAATAAATATTAGTTCATAAATATCTTTCCTATGTTTATGAAATTGTTGTAGAGGCTAGTCGAAGAGTTGCGTTTTAATGGCCCTGTAAGGAATTGTTCATAGCTTTTATAGTTTTTACATAATAAGTGTTTAAAGTTTCAAGATAAAATATATTTGATCACTTTACATATCTCACTTCTGTGATTTTGCTTTTACTTTTATTTAAAATTTACTAAGCAAAATTGATTATATCTACTGTACGATCCCCAATTGCAAATATTATGCAACTAGGCAAGCATAGTAGGTTTTTAAAAGGATAGAACATCAAAAAAGAAAGAAAAAACGCACATTCAAGGAAAATTAACGTGATTAACAATTTCTATGAATAACTTCTAAAGTAATCGATAAATTTTCACCAAATTTTCACTGGGGATTCTTCATTAAGTAAATTTAATGTAATCAATAAGAAATTGTATTGAACTATGTTAGTTTATATTTCCCAGGCTATCAAAGTTTATAAACATGATTTCTCTTTTTTTTCAAGAAACAAAGTATATATAAATAAATATTACTTCATAAATATCTTTCCTATGTTCATGCAATTATTGTAGAGGCAAGCCGAAAAGTTGTATTTTCATGTCTATATAAGGAATTATTCATATCTTTCATAAGTTTTACATAATAAGTGTTTGAAGTTGCATGATTAAAATATATTTTTTCGGTTTACCTAGATCACTTCTTTGATTTTGCTTTTACTTTTATTTAACTTTTACTTAGCAAAATTGATCATAGCTACTACACGGTATATAGTTGAAAAGACTATGCAACCAGGAAAGCTTGGCATTGGCTTTTAAAAGGATAGGACACAAAAGACTTCTAAAGTAATCTATAAATTTTCATCAAAACTGGGGATTCTTCATGAAGCATACTTTAAGTATCCAATAAGAAATTCTATTTCACTATGATAGTGTTTTGCTTGACAAACTATCAAAGTTGATAAGCAGGTTTCTTCGCCAAACAATTTTTTGAAAAGCATAATACATAAAAATTAAGATTAGTCCTTAACGAACATACCTAAAACCATGAAATATTTCCAGATGCTAATCGAAGAGTTCTATTTTCATGTCCACTTAATAAAATGTTAGTATCCCTTATAGTTTTCATGTTATAAATGTTTAAAATTTGATGTTTAAAATGACTTCCATTAACTGAGTACTTTTGAAATACACTCTGTATAGCTTTGGAATTATCGCACACGCCGAAAAGTTGCACACATTTGATGTTTGACCACACAAAACGTTCGGCGTGTGGCGGGCAGGCGGTGGGCGGGCGACGGCGGTTGTCGCTCGGCGGCGGTGGATTGTCGTCGTGACGATTTTTGCCATAAAACGAACTCGACTGGAAAATTAAGTTCGGACTAAATGTTCCACGCACATTAGTTTTTCGTATTATATGCCTGTACCTACCGACCGGCGGCGGTTGGGCGGGACACACGCCGTCCACAAACCTACGGTCAACCGCCACCCCCTCACCGTCCCCCACCATCGCAGCCCGAAAAACATTCGCATCGTTTACAACTGACTAACCGGACCCGCGCACTTTTTTCCCAGCTCGTCTGTTGTTTTTTTGACCGCCGAAAATTTCGAAATGAAAACGCGGCGAAATGTAGCCGACGAGAGGAAATTTCAGGTTTTAAAACGCCATTTAACACATTCTCCATCATCATCTGCATATTGCTGATTGTGAGTTTGATAGTGATTTTGGAAAGAGTTTTAACAACTTACTTATTGTTTGCACTTAAGTAAAAACATAATTTTTAAAAACTTTCGAATTAAAGTTAATTTATTGATTCGCCCTGTATGATATTCATACAAAGCGATACTATTTTAGAAAGCTGAGAACTTCTACTTTCGTATAGTATAAGAACAGTTTCAATGAATTATTAATGCCGGAAAATACGTATGAAAATAAGTTTTAATTATTTTTATCAGAAGTGACTACTTGGGCTTCACAATTTAATTGTGACCAAACTGATATAAACATTATTATAATTGATAATTTGCAAGAAGTGTTGAATACGTTTTTTCAATATAAATTAGCTTACAATCGCCAGTAATCAGTCAATACGCTATAATAATTTCGAAATTTGCCAAGAAGAGCCCAGAACCGTTCCCAGTCTGTTTGAGGGGAAGGTTTACGGCGACTTAATTCGTCCGTTGACGTCTTAATGACGTGCAACCGTATAAAGTGTCCGATTTAACGAGCTTGCACCAGGATGGGGTCCTCCGAAAACCTCACCGTCGGTAATAAGTCGAGCATTATTCGTCGAACGTCATAATTTTCGACGTTCTTCACACCTTTGCCCACCTTCGCTCCAGTACGCATGCGTCGATGACCTACACCGGCCTCCGCCAGCACCGGTTAGGCTCACTTAAGGCACACTCAAAGTACACACAAATCCAAAAATACCAACATATCTCTTCTATTTTTCCCATCATCATCATTTGCGTTCAGCAAAGCCAAAAAAAGTCGTGCCGGATTCACGGATATATAACGCCGCTAATAGTATTGAGACGTTCTTCTTCCCTTTTCGCCTTTCCCGCCATTCGCCCCGCGCATGCGCGCGCGAGTTATTTTCAGCTTGCGGTAATTGTCGCTGAGTGTGGGGCGCATGCGTTCACCGGCTCAGCTCAAGGCCCAGCCACCAGCAATCTGCAGGTTCTGATCGACGCATCTTTATTATTATGCGATGGCAAAAGGGACGTGTAAACTTCTAGTGCGTCTTTTGCTCGCCCCACGCGTATAAATAGCCGATGCGCGACGACGACGCTAATCGACTCATCAAATCGCGAAATTATCCACAGTCGAGACGCGCCTAGCATAAACTACATCAAATTGATTTAGAACTGGAATTTCAGATGATTTCCATGCTCTTGCGAAAACATCGTTATGCGTCGACCCGAACCATAACAGCGGGTTCTTTTATGATTATTTATTGCTGCGCTCTGTATTTTTATACATTAGTGGATGCAAATAGTTTGGCTATTACTTGAAATAATGTTTCTTTGCTTCAATATCTTGATTTTATTGTTTTTATTTTATATTATTGTCAGTAAATCAAGAAAATATAGAAATTTATATCTGTGTTTTTGTAATGATCATTTTAAAGTGAATTTAAAGGTTCACTCTGTAGAATATTCAATAAAGCGATAGACTTTTGGAAAGCTCAGAAATTCTACTTTTATATAGTATAAAGAAACATTAATATAATTAATTATTAATATAGATAATTAAGTATTAAAGACAATTTTTATTATTTTGTAGGATTATTGCACCTTTATGGTTTTTAATAGTTTCTAGCCAAACTAATAAACCAATTTTCTTTTTCAATACATCATGTTAAAGCTTATTAAATTTTATAGAAGATAGTGATTTTAGATTTTGATTGCTGGTTTTAATTATTGTTTAACAGCCTCTCAAAAATGTAGTTACTTTTTAAAACTACTCCGTACAATTTATTTAATAAAAATATTTTCTTTCATGCTGTAAAACTATAATTAGGAAAGCAAATATAAATACGAATACATCATCATCTTTCAAATTTAATTGGTTTTCTAACGATATATAACATAGGAAAATCAATTAAATAGTTTGCCCACAATTTAATTGGAAAAACAAGGAAATCAGTCTTGCTACAAATTTACAAAGTCTGACCTTCATCCTTTTATCATTATTTAAATCATTATTTATAGTTAATTATTAACATTTGAATAACGTAAAATGTAGTTTGTAATGGACTTATACTCGTTTTAAAATTGTTTCAGATCACGCCACAATCATATTGCAAAGTACGTAGAAAAACTTTGGAAACAAGATTATAGTTTGGGACGTTCATTTTGAGGCTTTATTTCGATAATTTAGAAATAGAAATAAATAATATGTGTATAAGCATTTAAAAGAGAATTTAAAGGGCTGTAATATGAAGAAAAAAGAATTAAAATCCATCCGTAATTTTGGTTAGCAACAGTCAAAATATCTAGGATTTCATTGAAATTTGAGAAATTTTACAAGTAATTCTTAAACATTGAATAAATTTCAATAAAACTCATTAAAATTGATGAAAATTAAACGTTCTTAAGATGCGTTTTGTGGAAATAAGTAAAACGTCTACTCCCCCTTTGCCTCGATAAATACGCAGGAATAATAAACACACGAAACATCATCATTATCATCAGGTAGACAAGCAATAAAGACAATATAAACACAATCTATTATCGTATCGCCCGTATTGTATCGCATCGTATCGTATCGCATTGCCGAATTCCGTGGGCAATTCACCAGCAGGAGCAGCAAGCAGCAGCAGCAGTGTTTCCCTACCGGCTGGTTTCGTATCGATATGAAAGCGTGCACAACCCCTTATTATTGCGTCTACCTTCCGGGATCCCAAGGTTTTCGCGGGGGAGTGCGCGGGCCCAATTTCTTGCCGCCCCAATCGTCGACGATCCATAATATTATGTTTGGCTGCGAGCGATATAATTACGTCTCTATTAAAGGTTAATTTATTTCCGATAAACGCCACGCTGCTTGCTGCACCACACGAGCTTTTCCACCGGATCAAACGCCCTGCGGACAGGCAGGGCGAATTAAATCAACCGGAATTTACTGCTTGATTGATAAATAATGAGGGCATCGTCTTAATTGGTTTAATAACCAATCAGATTTCCCCATCAACAGATGATTAAGGCAATAATTTTGAGTCGATTCTTGTTTATCAACAAAATTCACAAACAAGATTTTTTTCAGCAGGAATTTATTGAGTCACCCTGTAGGTTATTTAGACAAAGTTATACATTTATAGAAAGATGAGAAACTCTACTCTCAGAATAAGTAGGGATAATATACAGAGTGATTCAAATAATCCGTAAAATATTTAGTTTATAAAATATGTCAGACTTTTATGAAATGATAGATATTTTGGTCGTTAATGC
Source organism: Weissflogia rhopalogaster (assembly GCA_019419845.2). Taxonomy (NCBI): domain Eukaryota; kingdom Metazoa; phylum Arthropoda; class Insecta; order Coleoptera; family Staphylinidae; genus Weissflogia; species Weissflogia rhopalogaster. The sequence goes on along the minus strand of WSZQ02024965.1, from coordinate 18,301 downwards.
CTAATTTTATAGATGGATTTTTAAGATTTGAAGTTCATAGTAAAGCTCTATAAATTCTCTATAAAATAAGGTTAGTCCCATTGATTAAGTATTTTTCTAAGTCACATGAACAAGACTACAAAAAGTAATATTCTAAATTAGAAACATGACTTGTTTGTCGTTTTCGGGTTTTCAGACTTGAAGAAAATTCTTGATATTTTGCTCTTTAATGCCTAATTTTATGGATGGATTTTTCATTGAATAGCGGCATATTGCAGTCCTTTAAATATTCTTTCAAAAGTGGATATTTCTATTGTTTAATTATTATTCTAAGTTACAAAAAAATAAAGGCTCAAATAGAATATCCCAAACCAATTTTTCTCATAAAATTCACCTGTTCATACTTTAGGAAGCATTTAACATTGTTATTTTAAATCACATTAATATTAGGCTTACACACTAGGAAAGATAATTAAATTATCTATATTTTAGTATATTTTCGTCGGATTTAATCAAATAGTTCAGCCTGTAGAGAGTTCTGAACAAAAACGCATTTTCTGGCATTGCTGAAATACAATCAGGCAACACCCACTAAAAGTGCCTGTAAATCAAGACTGACCAAACAAAAGTAAGTCAAATTTCAACACAACATTGCCACAATAATAGACTTAACTCCTGCGTATTCGCATCGTGTGCGTCTCACTCGCAACGATCGTAAAACCGTCCCGAAGTGTATTTATTCGTGGATGATGCAGAGTTCGACAGGTGTTAGCGTTCAACTATGTGACGTTCTTATTATAAACTTCAACTACTATCATCCCAAAGCCAGACTGAATTTGTGGTTATGTTGTAATTAAGTTTGAGCTATTCAACGAGGAATGTATGCAACACACCAAACACAAAACACAAAACATATCCCTTTAACTTGGCTCCAAAATAAACTCTAAACATGTTTCAACTTTTCCTCTCCCTTTCACTGCTCACAAACGCGCTTGTCTCGCAGTCTCTAAATTTTAGCAATAATCGGAATAGATTAATGGCATCTATCGGAATGTTGTGCACGCTGAGGATGTCGACGATGCCGACGATGTGAATTGGTCATCGGTACGCAGCTCTGGTCACGACTATAAATTCACACTTTGCTCTCGAACGCTTTCGAAAGCTCCAATGTATAAACCATCAATGTGTGAAGCCATGCGCGCGACGAAGAGGTGAGCGTGGTGTGCCACCTCCGGGGGCGGCAAGTGCAGAAGCAGGACGGCGCGAAAGTGTTTAAAGCCCATCGTTTGCGGGCTTCAACAGCGTTGTAAATCAATTGCGTGCGCGCCGAGTATTTAACAGTTCAACGGTTTCGCGCATTCTAATCATCGTCCAATCATCATACATAACCTTAGTTTATCTAAACATTGAATTTAAGATTTTATTTCTCTTGCTTTACGTTCTTTTTTCTTCACTTTTTTTCCAAATATAAATATAAAAAATTGCATAGTAGTTTAGTTTCTGGTAAATAATTTAGTGAAACACTTTGTATATTTTAAACAAATTCGAGTGTTGTTTAGTGCATTAAATTATCTTTCTTTTGAGACAAGGCCCAAGAAAATTGGTGGATATTTGTAAGTTTTAGAGCGTTTTAAAGTTGCAAAAGATTCTGAAAGTTTTGTGAAGAATATGAAATTTTTTATATTATATTGGATTATTCCCGTATTTAATGAGATAGGAAAGATTATATATATGCTGTAGATAGCTGAATAAACAGTATTTTATTTAGTTATACCCAATTTGAAAACTTCATAAAAGTTCAGGAGTTATGAGCTTCCAAACTTGCTCCTACTTTTTAGAGTTATGTTAAATTGCCTGGTTTTTCGATTTGTTTTATGGAACCACCCAGTATATTCATCAGT
>WSZQ02024854.1:0-33475 GCA_019419845.2 Weissflogia rhopalogaster | reverse complement strand
CGGAAGGGGCGCGGTTGAAGACCAACGCAATGAAAATCCGGCACGCAATGAGGGGATGCACGCTGCGAATATGCAGGGCATGCTGCACGGTGTCCACGGAAGCAGCAGAAATCCTCTCATCAACGCCACCGCAGGATCTGCAGGTAATTGAGGGCCTGTAATTGGTTCATGCAAGTTTCCATTTTCCGGGCGTGTGTTACTAGTGCTGAATCTTTGAAATATATTATGAAATATTGCCCACCTGGTCAGCCTAGTGGATACCACGTAGGAGTACGGGGTTCGATTCCCCGAGGTGGGGGGCAATCCACCAGGTGAATATTATTCACCCACAACTTACCACTAACACTTACAACACTAAAACATTCAACATTCCAAACACAACTACTACTACACAACAAACAACACAAATTGCAAACATACAAAATATATATAGTTACGTCACCACCTAATAGATGGCGGCAACTACATCATACCTACATGCACCACTATCTTCACCACCACGGACGACTCTGCGCATCAATCACTTGCGCATCTGAACATCCGCGTGGGGATGATAAAAGTCTTCCTCCAAAATTTGTTGTAAATAAAATTCATTCTATTCTTGCCTTGAGTTTAAGAATCACCTGTTCTTGATTCACGATGTAATTCGAAAGCAGTTAAGAATAAAGTTTGCTTGTGTCCTGTTTGTAAATTTCGGCGTGTTCAAATATAAAACCACCAAATCCTTTCAACGTATGTACAATCACGGCGGAAAAACCTCAGGGTTGATAGTCATTAAAATATATACTTATATTAATTAATTTTTCATTATGAAATAGTTCGATTTTTAAGAAATCTAAATAAAGTTGATAAAAACTTTGATTAAACTGAGTGAGGTTATGTGCGCGACTTATAGAGTGATGAAAAGCATATCTTAATTGATAAGAAGCAAGTAATTTTGAGCCAAATAAAAAAGGCAATAGCGTAACTTAAAACACCAACCGTCAGCCGAAATAGCTCAGTTGGGAGAGCGTTAGACTGAAGATCTAAAGGTCCCTGGTTCGATCCCTGGTTTCGGCAGCGTCTTTTTATTAGATTATATTAACTTATACAATTAATCACTGCATCACAACTTATAGATATTATAGGCTACGGATTTAACCAACTTTATAAAGCTGAGGATTTACGCCTACAAATATACTGATTGCTTGGATTGGTTTAAATATGCTTGACCTTTGCAATGTCATGGATTTTTTTAAAAATATGTTTCAAGTTGTAATCATTATTAATGGACTTTTTTTTCTTGTAACTTGTGATGGTTAAGGACAAGCTTTATCTCTACGTCTACGTAGAGAATCGTAGGAGATATTCCGCAGACTACTTATAAGTTTATTTATAGTAATTGGTATATTTTGTATATTTTTTATACATTTAGAAAAGTTGTATATTAGATTTCTATCACCAATGTGACAATTAATATTGAAAAAAGAGGTACAATCAAACAAATTATAATTCTAAGAGCCAATAAAACTCGAAATGTGTATGGAGGGAGATTTCATTTTTCTTGGCCCTTAATTTTTATATTCTCAATTCGTAACAACTATGTTAGAAGCACGGAGAGCCAGCCGAAATAGCTCAGTTGGGAGATCGTTAGGCTGAAGATCTAGAGGTCCTTGGTTCGAGCCCTGGTTTCGGCACACATTTTACTTCTAACATTTGATCAAACCGATCTTTAGAAGAAGTCATTTCAAGTCATTTTTCCGACACCGAATAAGCTGCAGTTATTAGACTCGACTATTATGAGTTCTAACATTTATTCTAAGTAATCAAATAAGAAACAGTGGAGCATAAAGCAATTTTCACGCTGAATCGATTGGTGTATGCTTTATACTTCCAGAAAAAGGAAAATAGGAATAAAAATGGAATATTTCGGGCAAGTCATTTTTCGAGATCAGCAATGTTGACGTTATTAGCCTCAATTTCATCGAAATATAACATGATTTCTAAAATGATTGAGGTTGTGTGCGCGGCCTTTAAACTGATCAAAAGTTTATCTTAAATGATATAAAACGAAAAATATTTACGCCAAATAAATAAAGACAATCACGTAACTTAAAATAACAACCATCAGCCGAAGTAGCTCAGTTGGGCGAGCGTTAGACTTGTGGCGTTTCCCGCCACATTTTGGCATGCTTTAGATTTAGTATTTACATATCTTCAACTACTTTTCTATACCTCTATTCCCACATCTGTGTCTCCAAAAGTCTCACTAACCAAATGTTCGCCCTAAGCCAACCCAAACTAACCATTGCATGTTCTTCTTTGACCCGCCAATATTTTCTACCTGAACCGACCTTTTTCCACACTCGAGGCTGCAATGTATTTTCTTTTCCTAGCCTCGGGACTTAGTCTGCTGCTTTCGTACCGTCAACATCTCTTCCACTACCTCGCGATTTGTACTGTATTGTTTGTTGTGTTTGTAAACGTTTCGTTTATGTTTTGTAATAAACAGTGATTATATCATAATCAAGCTATCACTCATCATCAACCGGCACCCTCACTTCCACAAATCTTTAATTGCTTCATCACTCGCCAGTTTTATGAGGCTTAAGATCTGATCCGTTGATTTGTCCTCGTTTAGACAGATGATATAAATATTTCTTTTTTTTCGGCTGTGTTGAGAGAGTCAGCCTGATATTAATTCATGTAGAATTAAATCCTTGCACGTCTGTGGTTTTCCGGACAGTCTTCGAACATTCACATCACGCTTGTTTTCGGTAATTTAAATAAAGGAACCAAAATAAAAGAATTTTAGAACAAATAAAAATACGCATTTGGAGGTAATAATTTTATATCCGAAAATAATCGTACATAAATTGTAAGGATTATTATCATTGCCAAAGATTATCTTGGTAAAATCTTGTGATGACTTAATAATTTGCTATTATTTTCAAGTCAACATGTCGATTAATCTCTGATAAGACATTTATATGCTATTTGCATCATTGCATCATTTGCTGCATTGTTCAATTAGAATTTGCGCAATATTTGATTAACCTTGGCATGAAAATGCGTCTCCTCTGCACGACGATGCAATATGCTAAACATGAAAATCCAAAATTGGCACTGGTAGAACAGTGACAAAGCCTTTGGATACGATATTAAGACAGGTAATTAACATTCGCAACACGTTGGTGGGTTGTTAAAAGTTATTTATTTGTACAAGATATTTAGTTGCGTTCATTTAACGTATGTAAAACTACAATAAATAATATTTTACGTTTACGAATAGGTAATATCAGTCGACTTAAGTAGGACCAGTCGATTCGTTGGAAAAATACTCGAATTTAATCGGAGATTTAGTCGTTGCGTCGAAATGTTCTGGTTTTCATTGGAGTGTAGATGTCAATCGTAAAAATTGTAAAAAATATCGTTTAGATGCGCAACTCGGGGTTGGTGTATCGGACGTACTTCAGCAAGTCCTCGTTTTCCTCGCAGACGAAGGGCTTGCGATGGTGGCAAGCCACATCGTGCCAGTTGACGCCATCCTTGTAGAATTGGTTGAGAACGGCAAGGCAGTTCTCGGTGGCGCCACCCTGTTGGGCCTCACGGTTGTCGGGTTGGGGTTTGCCAATGCCACCGTTCTCGGACCAATCGTTCTGCTGGCGGTTGGTGGTTGGAGCGAGCTTCTGTAGGACGGCGGTCCAGAACCAACCGTTGACGGAGAGGGGCTGCAGATCGGGACGGTCACAACCCTTGAAGTCGCACAAGCGGCCAGAAGTCCAGATGTATTTCACCTAAACAATCACAAGAATACGGTCAGAATTGCGAAAACTGGAGAAAATAAGTGAAAACAAATGAAAGTATGAATGCGCCATGTTGTTCTCATGTGTTTTTCCTGGTAAGATGGCGGAGGAGTGATAATCGCACATGGCGTTGTACAGAGCGTGGCGAACATAGTATTGAATGAAAGAGTGCCGCGAAAAATGCAAACATGGTGTGGCATCGTTGCGAAAGTTTTGAATGTAGGTAACTAGCGTTGTTTAAAGGTTTGAACTTTCTTCGTTTTCTTCGGCTATATATCACGTCGCATCTTGTTTTTCGTAATTATAGTTTGTTGTAAATGTTAACATAATAATAATTGCTTTAGGCACTTGAAAAAGTTTAACACATTAATAAATTGCTAATATCGACTTATATCTGACAATAAATAGATAACATATATTTAACACATTTCAAGAAATTATCATTTTATTGCATTTTTGAGATATTTCCCTTTCTTGCCCACCACGAGAAATAAAACCTTTCAATATTGACTAAAGGGATAAGTAATGAATATTGAGTAAAGTGAATGAAATATAATGATTATTTTTAATATCATATTTCTTCCGAAATTTATATCCTTCTTAAAATTAAAAATGAAAAATGTTCCGGGCAATATTTTAATGGATTGAAAATAATTATTGTAGATAAATGTTTTATTGAAAACCCAATTGCCAAATTGTAGTAAAATGATTTATGACCGAACCGTTAATTTCAGTTTAAATAATATTCAAATAAAGACTTACATTTTCATTGACGATCCTCGATTTAATCCATTCGTTCTCAGCCGATGTTTCCAAAGAGACGAGATCCATGCAACGTTGTCTGCAGTAGTTACGACCACCCAACCAATCTTCTTCTACACCCTTCAGAGCTGGTTCTCTCCAACTGAAGAGGTATCCCTTGCCTGTAAATAACAAAAAGACATAAAGTTAAAAATGTATTTATTTCTAGGATTTGAAAATGTTTGAAATTATGGAACACATAACTTACCATCAGGAGTACGTTCATGGATCTGTCTCTGAGCGCAGAGAGCCGGTACCGGTGGTTCGAGAATACGTCCCCCTGGGAACTGAGCTGACGCGATGCCCACAAGGGCAGCGGTGACGAATAGCACGATTTTCATGGTTGTTGTGCTTGGTCGGGACGTCGAAGTGAGTATGCACAAGTCAAAGAGGTCCATGATGTATTTATACGAAGGTGGGGCCCCGGTGCTTCTTCAGCGGGCAATTACGGCACGCACACACCAACACACGCGCATATCATTAGGATAAGCTGTATGCGCCTGTGTGTGGGTTTTGGGGGACGGGTAATCTCACCTTGAACTCTAATGATGTCCCCCTCGCACGGCGCCCATACACCCATCCGAAGAAGCATGGTCGAACGCGCAGGTAACCACCAGTAACCTACAGTGAATGAGTGAAAGCTGTTTGAAGATAATTAAAAAGGCATAAATTCACTGTGACAATACATTTCGAGCGTGCTAATGGCCGCCTGATTGACGATTTCGCCGAAGTGCCAATCGACAGTCCGGTGACCGGTGCCTCTGTGGGTGAGGCAATTTCAGGGTGGCCCGAAAACTGTCTACAATTCGATTGACGTCGGCACCTCGCATATTGCGACGTGCTGGCGGAATACCACCGCGCAAATTTCTGTGTCACTTTCTCTCGACGGCCCGCGCCAGAAATGGAATGAATTTAGTTTACCATATCACGAGTTGTGCGTGCGTCGCTCCGAATTCGACAAGAAGACGCGCGGCATTGATAGTTGTAAAGTGAGTATTGTGTTTGATTGTAAACACAACCACTTTCTTTGACCTTGCTGTCCGACGACGGCGACCGTCGAGGCGTCGCGTCGGCGTGGCGTACGTGGTGCCTGAAAACTTCCATTACCGAATAGCGTTGACAAACGGTAAAACGTAATCCCGCCAAAGCCAACGAAAGAGAGTTGTTTGAATCAATATACCTGAAATATATTTATGGCTTATTATAACCGGCAAATATGCTGGCAACACTTTTACAATATTTGCGTACCCAGGTTTCCATTACTACCTGCTTTACTTACTAATAAATTTCATGTGAAATCGTTTTCGGGGAATTCTATTTATTGAAGTAAATATTTTCTCCAAAGTAGTTTGTTTTTATTTTCGATTAATATGGATCAATTTTTTATACTTTTTGATATTCTATACAAATAGCATAGTATTCAAGTAATTAGACATTAAATACTATTGTTTTAATAACAATAACTTAGAAAATGTATAAGTAAAATACATTATAAAGATTTAAATTGTTTTAAAAATGATATGTATTGTTTGGTTCTTTTTATTGTTATTCTAAACATTAGGATGATAAATGTTGTTTTGTTATTTTTAATTATATGCGTATCATAATAATAATAATCAAAATGTCTTTTTTTATATAAATAATTAAGGTTATTCATAAAAGATCTAATTTAGTACTTTGTTAAATGATTTTAACATTAAAATGACCATGAAGTTTTATCAATAATATTCATTGCAATACTTTTATAAAATTCTGTATTGATATAAATATTAAAATATCAAGACGAATATGCACTAAAGAGAGAGTTGTGTAATAATTATAGCACAACTGTGATAATTTTCATTGCAACAAGACTCTACGTTAATGATAGGTGACAAGACTGCGAAGAGTTGGCAAAATTTAAGTAAATATTAACCGCAAACATATTTCAACAACCAATACTTTTTAGTTCCGTTTTCAACGACAATGTGTCAATATTGGTTCGATCACAAGGTATATTTTGACATCACCTCAAAAAAGAAAAATACATATGCTCTTAGTTTGTATTGATTGCACACAATCAATCATAATTTCGGTTAGGCGGTAAAATGTTTATTTCGGATATTTTTAAGAAGTGTTTTAACTTCGATCATTCCTACGACTGAGCTACCGAACGTAAAACACTTGTTACCAAGAACCAGAAATTAGTATATAACGATGCAAGTATGGAATTACTGTTTTGGCCACAGATAGGGGTTTTCATACGAGTATCGCTCGATATTTTTTCTATGATTTATGTATCCCAACGTCTTCTTAATAAATAAATCTTAATAATAAGAGACTATGACGGCTAAAACCTGCGCTTCATTGCCATTTTAAATCCAGCTTCTATAGTATATTACGCAACAAGAGGAGTAAACTGCATATTACGCACGAACAGACTCCATCAGAGCGTAATATCCTGTTTGCACTCGAGTAACATATTATACTTTACCTATGATCCTTCACTTTATATGCTACAGCGAACTACCGTCAACAAAATATCGATGAGACAGGCGCTGTGCGTATTCGCCTTTTTACGCACGACTCCATGATTTTATTTAGAAGCCATGTCATATTAAAAAAAATCTGTTGTCTCGGTTGCACCGACATTCGGTGTATATTCCGGGAATAAACTATCGACCAAAGCTTAAAGAGGCAAAATGCACATTGCCTTGCATGCAGAGGCTAAATCGCACGGTATTGAAATACAGATGCAAAAACGCACTGTGCGGAGAATCGTAAGAAATAAGAGACTTACTTGAAAGCATTTATTAATTTTCTCAGTGTGTAACAATTATTGTTATGAATCAATTCTAATTTATATTTCGCGGTATGTTTACATTGTTGCATGCAATATGCTTCCTGGATACTCCACGAGATGCCGGTGTGACATTTTATACACATTTCAGGAAATAACCTCCAAACATTTTGAATCATTTAGATCCTAGATTTATTCGTGCAAGCAAAAAATGTGCGAGTATGTGCAATATTAATTGAGGTAATACACACAGTAAATTATTAGTGCAATCCAATTTTAGCCGAAAATAACCGATTGATGCATATTAAGTATTAATTTGTTTTGAAATAACGATGGAAAACCGTTACAAAACTGAATTACGAGCCTCTTTTGGAAAATGCGGTGAAGAGACGAAAAATATCACTGGACTTCTGGATGTCTTACAAAAAAGAGTAAATTCTTAACAATATTATGAAAATATTTGAGGTATCTTTCTTGTTATAGCAAAAAGAACTTGTTGAAAAGGTGGAAGTATACGATTGCTCCATGATAAGGTATAACCGAAAGAAGATAATGGCTCTAACCCAGTTACATTATGCCGTTTTCAATAAATTATTGTCGATTAATATGGATTTAGAATCTGTATTAGATATGTATGAAACTGAGACTTGGCAGATTGAAATATCACAGGATATGAAACGAGATGCCACGTCGTTATACAAGTCGGACACTATGAGTATTATTTCTTCATGTACAAATCAAATGAATCAGGTAAATATCAACAAGAAACTTCTTAATCCATTAGTCCCGTCTTTTTATCCGAGCTCTAATACTTTTAATCTGTTAAATCAGAAGAACCAATATTCCAATAAAAATTATTGTTCTCAAAAGTTGGAAGATGAGACGATTTTTCCGAATACAACTAACAATACTGATCAAATATCAAGCATGCAAGCCCATCAGGAAATTATAAACTCACCAGAAGCACTACAGTCAAGTGAGGAGGAATTGCGCGCAATTGAGGAACATAAATCAGTCGAAGAAGTACACGAAGAGAAGTTGTCATCTGTAAAACAGCTTAATACATCAGATTCGTCTGATACATCCTCGCTGCACACTCCAGCAAAACCAAAGAAAACTTTATCTGCTACAAAGAGCCACAAATATACCAAGCAATCAGATAGAACCTTGGGCGAGTTGAAGAATCTACAATATAAAGGCAAAACTAGATTTGAGAGAAAATTTGAGAATATTACTGATTTATCGTTCAAAGGAGATGATTCTTCCTCAGATTATCATTCGGTTGCTGAAACAACAGATAAATCTGAAGTAGCTAAGTTAAAAACGAAAAATGCAGGGCGTAAAAGCCCAAAGAAGGACCCTAGCAAACATGTACAAGGTAAAATAGTTTTCCAGTTTGGGGAGAAATTCAGTCTAATGTGTGGTTTTAGAAATTCCTGACCTTGATGTTCCAAAAGTTGATGACATTACTCTGGTTTTGTTTATAATTGATCCGTTTGAGTTTTATATAGCGTATGACAACAGCATGCTACTCTCGTAAGTAATTTTCTTCCTGTCTAATACGTATAGTATGATCAATTTGTGGCAATACTTTTTTCAAACGATTCAAATCGGCGTAAAACCCCAACGTTATTCCATTTAAGACGGACAATTGAGACACACCCCTCACACTTTATTTGATTTCAGTATTTCTAATCAATTGGATGAATATGCCAAGAGCAACCGCCCGTATTTTAGGACTAAGAATGATGCGAAATCTGCGATTGACAAATACTGTATTGCCTATTCAACGGAATTTAAATCTTGGAATAGAGCAGAAATTAAACAATGGAATCCGGTAAATGTTGATAGTACGTACTATAAATGGTATTAATTTTAAACTATTTGCAGATGTCTGACGAAAATGTTCATATTCAATATGTGGACTTTGGGGAATATGCCACTGTTAAATTTACTGACCTTATTCCAATTCTGCCTTCTCTTTGTCTACTTCCAAAGCAAGCAATTCGTTGTTCTCTGCACAATGTAAGCATGATTAAGACTCAAATGAAAACGTAAATACCTTCATTTTTTATAGGTGAAACCCGTAACTGCAAAAGGCTGGTCTGTGGAATCAATTGCACATTTTACTAACCTTTGCTATACACAGGAGACTTACACCAACATCCAAATAGTGTCGGTTAAATATGATGACCAAACTTTACACATTGATTTTCGAAAACTGGACGAGGAACTTACTTGCAGTGAACAAATGATTATCTACAATCATGCTAAAATTTTAGTTGAACCACATCAGAGAAACGGTGCTAATTTTATGGTTCGTCAAGTGGGACAAGCTCAAGGTACGTTCTCACGGGTGTAAGGTGTGCATTCATCACATTTAATTTTGTTTATAATCACAAAATATGTTTTTATTTCATGTTATTCGTTTAATGGAAGTTACACTTATATTGTCATTGTTTAAGAATCATTAAATTGCTTTTATTTGCTTGGGTGTGCGTAGTATTTGATAAACCTTGGATCCATTCAACATTATTTCTTTAAGGCCTTGGTGAAAGCGAAACCATAGATCCTTTAGAGACATTAGACCAATTTTGCAATACTCCACCAACTAGAAATGCAACAATAGCGGATGCTATGACCGGTTACAATGCGCAAGATGACCGTCGATTGTGTAGGTTTACTCGTGCAGATGGCACTTGTTTCAAGGGGTTGCATTGCAGAATGGAACACAAGTTTAGAAGGAAAAGTAAGTGTTACCGTAATAACCCATTTACAGCAACTCAGTCTAAGCTGTTTAAGATGGTATCACGACAGATACTGAAGAGGTATTGGTTGCACCTGAGAACTGTTTCATGCCTAATGTTAACGAAGCCTTAACAGTGAACATAACCTCATTTAAAAGTCCCTCATTGATATATGGACAGTTGAAATATGAAGGCAACAATTTTGGTACGTAAAATTAAAAATTATACTATTATAATAGTTTAAATTATATTCTTATTAAAGTTACTTTATTTTTAGGAGGCGTTATGCGAGAAATGTTTAAAAATATGAACGCACCTAGAATGATTGCAACCTACGAAGTGTTCAAGTATCAACCAGCGCTCGACGAGCTTGTTATAGCAAAGAATCAAGATAATCGTTGGTATCGTGGCATAATCTTAGAAATTTCTCCCAGTCACGAGTCCCATAATCCGTTGATAAAAATATTTTTCGTTGATGTTGGCGAGGAAGTTGATGTATTGTTAGAGAATGTAAGGAAAATGATAAAAGGCTTTGTCATCCATCCATATCAAGCGGTTCAATTTCGTATCAATAATATCAAACCTGTGCAATTTTATAACGAGGATGTATTTGAGAGCTTTGCTGCTAATTATTTGTTTACTGACCTGACAATGGTTGTAAAGTGAGTATATGGTCGTGTTTACATTATTATTTTATTCTATAATATTGTGGTTTCTATTATAGATATGCAGGCAATCATTTCATTGATGGTGTTTTCACCGACGAGTCCTCTTGTGATATTGGTGCAGAGTTAATTCGAAATAATTTAGCCGAAGGTTGTGAGATGGATTATCATCCGCATAGCTCTAATAATATTTTAGTTGATTAATATTCTACAGAATGGTTTTATTAGGAGATTTGTACTTATAAAATTATGAATTTATAAGGGTGCCGTCACGTAGCCAGCTTCGCTTTATGCTTCTATGCCTTGTCTGGCGAATGTATTTAAAAGGAGATAAAGGAACTCGAAGAAACAACCATTTTCCTTATAATACCTTAGCCAGACAAACGAAACAACGAAGCGACGATGTCTGACGGACGCCTCATAGTATAATTGTATTTTTCAATCTAATTATCGATACTTTTGACAATAATTGCTCGATACTTACTGAGATTTCAAAACAACACATAGAGACTACGAGTTTTCATTTGATTACACTAATTGTGTGGACCAGTGTTTCTTTTTAATTTTGTTTATGGATACTTCCAGTTTCGATACTAAAAAATATAGCTTAAAAACTGTTACCTAACCTCCCGCCGTCGTTTGTTGCGTTATTTATATACCTTTCCAACAGGAGTTGGACTGTCAAAACAGGAGTGCAAAAGTACAAATAATTCCATTAATCACAATTATTTCTATAAAAGTACCGCACAATCAAAAAATCCCTTGCGGACAATACGGGAACGGCCCGTGCATGATAATGGCATTGGTTAGGGTCAATCTGAATACTCTCTTTGTTTTTATTATATTTGTATTAAAGAATTATTGTATTATAATAAAGATTAGTTCATTTATTACTTCATTAACTTCTAATTTATTAATTATAATATTAGAAAAATTAGGTTTAAAAGATCAAAGTCTAGACGATATAAAAACACGTATGTCTACAAGAGAAAAATAATTACTTATGTTTTACCCATTTTTCTTATATATAGGGAAATCCACTAATAAACCACATGAAACTTAGAGTTCAATTAAATGCAAGTTCTAGAATTTGCCGCTAGGATATCAAGGCTTTCAATTAGTGTGAGTTCCTGTGTGTAACATAACCAACAAATCGTATCCATTTGCAGCCAATGATAACCGAGAACCAATAAAATTTGGAAAAAACGAAAGTGTGTTCCACATCTATAGTGCTCAAGTGAAATGCTAATAATTACATTTTAGTATTCTTACAAAGTGATGTGTTACAAAGTTAATGCGGATTTTATCGAACAAAAATTGGTTTACCCAGAATTCGCTTTAGTACATTTTATATTGAGGTTATGTAAATCTAAGTTTTCACATATTTCTAACCAAATCGTCACATAAAATATGGCTGACCAAACACTCAGAATTATTAGATTTGATCAAGATGAAGAAATGGGCTCAAATGAAGTCGAACTGGAGGAAAATTCACTTACATCCAGTGATCCACCATCTCCAGAACGCTCCAAATTACACGAAGATAAATTTTCGTCTACGCCTGAATCAAACGATGAAAGCAAGCAACTGTATGAATCATTCCTAGCTTGGGAAAAGAGCAAAAAGCCTGGTCCTATCACTGAAACAGTGCTTAAGGATTACTTTACAGAGTTATCCAGTGAGATCAAACCGGCTATATTATGGAAATATTACTACGCTATTAAGAATGGCTTGAGACAACATAAAACTCAGCATATTGAAACATACACCAAGCTACATGAACTTTTGGGTCCACATCCAAGGAAACTTTGGTCGTCTACTGCTTTCAGTTTAGAAGAGTTGAACTTGTTTTTGAAACATGCTCCCAATAATCCCTATCTTCCGACAAAGGTTAGATATTTATTTTAGTAGAAGTTTGACAAAAATAATTACTGAATTGTGTTTTGAATTTTTTTCTTTATTTTCAGGCTGCTCTAATACTAGGTTTGATGGGATCTTTGAAAGCGAGGCAACTGTATGATTTGCAAATTTGCAATATTGTTTTCGGGTCGACTTTGATAGTGAATATTCCAAAGACAGCGCACTATCCATCTAAAATGTTTCGAGTTACTTTTGAATTATATAAAAGAATTTGTCGAAAATATGTAGCTGCCCGTCCGAATGGCGCACATGTATACGTCTTCCATCAATATCGAAACAATGAAGTATTACCCCACCGTCTTGGAACCCGGAGCTTTAAAAGCATTGCCGAAAATGTAATGGCTTTCCTAAATATTGACACTGCAGATGATTCCGGTCAAAGTGATTTTCTCAAAACGCCAGCGGTGCTAGCCATTGATGAAAATGGAAATTTTAAAGCATTAAAATCATTTGGGCGTGGTCCGTGCAGGATAGTAGAGCCGGCCAGGAGAGTATCAAGTACGCCACGATCGAATATAATTGAGCGGCCTAGAGAAGAACGTTCAATTACTGCATCAACGCCAGTTATTCAAAAGGTTGAATCCATTGCTGGCAAAACAATCAACGTGGAACTGACACGAAATGAATCTGAACATGTTTTGCCCAATAACGCACCAATTAAACTTATTAACTGCAAAGATTGTAAATTTACCATTGTTATCAATAACTATCGCAGATCTCCCCCTTAAGAATAACAAATATATGAAATCATTCTTTAAAAAAACATTTGGAGTTTTTTATATTTTTTATACATCAAAACCTAATGCATTTATTGGAACTTTATATAATGATTTGAGCATTAACTAGACGTTTGATCATCTTCTCCAATTATATCAATATCATCCGGCACATCATATTTATCTTCATCGGTGTTATCAGTTCTATCATCGTCATCAGTATAATTACTATCATCGGTCTTACTCCCATCGCCATCTCTGTCAATATCTATGGAACTGACGATATCATCCTCGTCAATTTCATGAACCTCACTATTTTCAAATTCAAGATTGAGTTTCATCCAGGTGACTCGTTTGCTAGTCAATTTAATAGAATCATCCACGCCCATGTGGATATTAATCTCATTAGGGAAAAAAGGACTGTCTGGGATATGTTTAGAAGAAGATGGTGATTTAGATACTGGATTCATAAAGCTCCTCTTGTTACCATCGACAGGATGATTAAATGGATTTGAACGCTTTGGAGTATCGCTCTTCTTCTCCGTGCAATCGGTGATTTGCTGTGTGTGTAAATCTTCTAAATCATTGGTCAAGGTTGTAGATATTTCTTGCTCAGTCTGCATCAGCGCATTCGTAAGTGTATTCAAATCTTCAGCATTGAACTCTTTCTCGATTAATTGCGTCTTGGTCCATAAATCACCCAACTTTGGATCCACATCACTTACCGTAGTCGCGGTACATTCTACACTGTCTAAATCTGAGAAATTTTCCAAATAAGAAGATATAGTTTCACGACAAGGTACGTTGGTATCGGGGTAAGTTGTTCCCACTTCAGAAGCATGGTTATCAGATTCCGCTTGAAACACGGCAGGGGGTTGATACATCTGCTGTTGTATACAAGCCTCCGCGGCGTATGTGTTTTCTCCTTCAGGAATGTAAAATATTTCGTGTTTGTCACGAATGTGCTTGGGCATTAGTGGAAACTCAACTTTATAGACACTAGGTCGAACGTGCATGTCTATGTCACCGTTTGGTGTACTGTATTTTACGTTGATATTGCCAGGATATCCACCAAGATTCTCAGGAGGGGCAGGAAAATGGTTGCGCGTATTCAAGTAATCTCCGCCGTAGTCACGGGTTGGTATCTCTTCGATGTTGGCAGGATTGGCGTATGGATCGGCCCCGGGAAATCGCATCATGCCTATTACTGATAATGTCCTTAATAAAAATATTTATTTTATATGAATTTAAGTGAATATTTACCCTCGATTTATTAAATGCGTGTATGTAATTGAGGAGTTCAGACACAACTAATTCAATGCCTGAACAAGTTATTACATTTACGATGTTGTAAATGGCCTACGTTTATATTTATGATTTGTTTGGGAACAAATATTATCTGAGTAGGCCTTCTGAGATGACAAGTAAAATCTTTCAACTTTTAATAAATTTATTGAATCTAGCAATAGTAGAAAAGTAGAAAAGTTATTTTTTGCCAGATATATTCGCAAAATCAAATCTTCCATTCATAACTAACAACAAGGCCAACCCCGAAAGGTAAAGAAAGGCATTTTCAAAAATATATGATAACCCTAGTACATTGAACTACGACTATTATGTGTGAAAATAATTTCGTAATCAAAACATTCCATAATATGCACAGTATTAATCAAGGGCTGGAATCATATGTTTGCTCCTAGAATTAATGGCAAAAAGTACCGATAGTGACATTTTTTGTTCCATGACAATAATATTTCTGTTTTCTTGGAGATAATCAATTCTACGAATAATAGTTACGATAGGAAACAATAATATTTACTTGTGGAGCATTATTTAGTAATTCGTCCTCTTAATACGTGTAGTTGGTATATCTGAGATTTTTAGACTACTTTTTTTGTGCAAATTATTCCATTGCATAAAATTATATTATTTAATCCAAAGTATTCTACGTAACCATCGGAAGTTTAAAGGAAATATTCTACTATTTCATTGGAATTATTTAAATTTTATTGTTTAGAAACTGGGATCTAATGCAATAAACAAACTAATAAACATTTAGGAAATATAGCATGCCTTGATGTTTAACTATTTTGTTTAAATTGTACAAACAAATAAATATTAAAGAAAAGCTCAAAAAAGTGTCAAACATTTCTTTCAACCTTTTATTTATTGATTCAATAATTCAATTTCCGAAAAGGAATTACTGAACAGATACAAATAATAACTCAACAAGATGGTGCGAACATTTCGTCCAGAATGTTTCGATGACTGGCTGAGTTGCCCAATAATGCACATTTTGCCACTAATATTGGACATGGATGTTCGTAATGATGAACATATGGTAATATAAACATTTCTAGATGTTTTCTGTTAATAAATTTAACATTATATATAGATATTGCCATCAAATTTTGTAAAGGAAATGCAGTTAACCACTGAACAGCGGTATGAGCGTCTTATTCATCCTACGAGTAAATCATCCATGATTTTTGCGAATTTAAAGTCATTCAAAGTTGTTCCTGGCATTCTCGTCTACCAGAACTACAATCGCGGTGCAATCTATTCTCTCAAACTTAACATCATTAATATTCAGGATGTTTCCAAGTCAATTCAAGTGCAAATGGAAGAGTCGACATACTTTTCACTTCATTACACAGACACTGTTGGTACTAAGGTCGCTCCGGGCTTAAAGTTTACTGTGGAAGTACGTTTTTCGGCTGATATTCTAACGGATTATAAGCATAAAATTACCTTCTTCACGGCCGATGAAAAGTTTGAGGTACCAATCTTGGCGATTGGGCCCCGACCTCTTCTGGACCTACCGGATAAGATAGTGATTCCTAAAACAGCGATAAATATGACTACGGAACGCACAATCATTGTACAGAATATAAGTCCTATGTGGGCAAATTTTACCTTAGAGACGGCCAATTGTTTTGCCGTGCATAGATCCAGAGAAGCCTTAAAGCCGGATGAATGTTGCAGAGTGACTGTGTTCTTCTATGCCGGAGAAGAAGGCCTCAATGCAGGAGTCCTTAAAATTGTGTATGAGACCGGCGAAGTCCTGTACGTCGCATTAGAAGTAATGGTCGAGGAAGCCGATCTAAGACTGAGCCCGAGTAAACTCTGTTTTCTTGACTGTGCGCTGGGTCTATCGGAAGAGAAGATTGTGACACTGTTTAACGACAGTGATTATATTGTGGATTTTAGATGGATATCGCATGACTGTGCTTATTGCAGCAGACAAGCACGTTCTGCGATTAAGGAGAAATTCGTTGATATTATGGAATATCAATTGGTTCGTGACAACAAACTTGTGTACCATAATATACTTGATCCAGATTCAAATCAGCATATTTACGAGAGAATTCTTGATGAACAGAAGAAGGAGTGTGATATGTCACAGGAACCCCTGTATTTGGATTCCAATTTTGTTATTGCCCCTAGTGTATGGTTTTAATTACTTATTATTTTAGATAACTACTTACTTTTTTTCATTAATTGCTTTGCAGAGTGGACAAATATGGCCAAAAACCAAAAACAACTTTAGCGTGATCTATGCTCCAAAGTCTGTGGACCTCCACAAGAGCATTGCATTCCTGGATATTACAGGTCGGCGCAATGCAATGAATATTGATATGTTTGGAAATTGTAAAGGTCCGACAATTACTATAAATTTGGAAGAACTAGATGCCCAGAATATTTACATCGGTTCAGTTCATCGGTATGAGGTGGTCTTTAAGAATCCCGGGCCTATATCAGGCACGGTTCGCTATCAGAAAACAGAGTCGAAGTTTGGCGGAGAATTTTCCTGTAGTGAAGATACATTTATAATTAACCCTGAAGAGTTAAAGTACATATACATTGAATTCACTTCATTGACTCGTGGACGATTTACGGAAGTCATAAAGTTCATTATTGTGGAATCTCAAGAAGTTGTCTCATTTAACATTATTGGTACGATCGTGTCACCACTGCTTAACTTCAATGTCACGAATGTGGATTTTGGTGATTTATCTGTGGGCGAAACGAAAAGATGTACGCTTTTGCTGGAGAATAATACCCAAGTGAGCATTGAGTACCAAGTTGCCATTCTGTGTGTTTCTGAGAATACTTCTGGGGTTGACGATTGCTCAGAGATTTCATGTAGTTCAAGTTCTGGCGTTGTTGAACCCTATACAAAGATTCCATATTACGTAAGTAAACTGTGAATCTTATTGCTTTACGGTGGTGTGTATTAATTCCGTTTAATACCTAATACAGGTGGAAGTTAACCCGACAGAGGCTGCTGACAAATGTGCAGAATTAGCAATTTATATGTGGGAGACTAGACAGGAAAGCAGAACAGTATTCATTACATATCGTGCCCGAGTGCCGGTGCTGCAAGAAGTAGTTCCAAACATAACTATTAAGAGCATGTTTATCACACAATCGTATTTTCGATCAATTTCAATTGACAACAAGTCTTCTTATGTTGGCAATTTGACTATAAGGCCATGGGTGGACAACAACTATCTTAAATTGAACACCGATATTACTGAAATATTTGTGAATTCATTTGATTCGTTTGAATTACGAGTAGAAATACGAGCTGATGTAATTGGTGATATGCAAGGAAAGATTTTGTGTGTGAAAACTAGACTAGATAGTTGTAATCATTACTAAATATATTATTCTAGGGGCCAATTCAGTGGAGCTTCACAATCATTCACAATTTGTGAAATATTTGTGTCTAGTAGAGGACCATGCATTGATTTTACACTTACGGACACGAATTTGGGAAAAATTGATACACTAACACCAATTGTGAAACAATTTTCTTTGTGTAATGATTCACCAATACCAGCTACGGTCTTTATAAATATTGTAAGATTTATTAAGTTATATTATCTAACAAATTGATGGCTGATTCATGGATTATTTATCTAATTCACTTATATTTTAAACAGTACATTTATTTTCAAGAGTTATTATTGTAGTTTGGACAATTTATATCCGCACTCGATCCTGTAATTGTCGTTGGGCCGGAAGAAACTGTAGAATCCGGTCTGAGAATTTATGGCACTGTAGCAGGTCGTTTCAAAACAACAATTAAACTGGAGATTGAAGGAGCCGATTCAGAATCAGTTGTATTCAGAGGCGAATTTGTCGGTAGCAGCATCAGGGTGACTCCGCATTTGCAACCCTTTTGCGAGATTGGTGCAATTTCTACCTTGAATTCATTTATGTACGATGTAACATTCCATAACGAAGGCAAGGTCGCATACATGCTTTCACTCAAAGAATTTAACACGGCCGTTAAATCCTCAATGAGCAATACCGCTGCAACTGAATCCCCACAGCGCCCGTTTTTCATCTGGGACCGAATGCAATTAATTGTACTACCGGGTAAGACTGAAACCATCACAGTCGATTGTTATTCGAAGCTCCCATGCCAAGTTTCAACAAGATTCGTAATCAATGCTAAGAAACAGACCCGTCGCAATATGATTACATTAAAAATATTTGATTTTAAACTGAAGGCATCATTTGAGGTCCCACACGTGACACTATCCAAGCCTTATATGGAGTTTCGCATTGATATTGGAACCACCCACACAGTGTCGGCTCTTGAGGACGAAGTTGTATTAATGAACCAATCAAGTGTTCCATTGAATATGGATATTACGATGGATGAACCTTTCTATTTCAACGATGGTGGTAATTGGATTAATAGGCAATTGGTATCACTGGATTCCGGTATGGAAATGACGCTGTTGATTAAGTTCCAACCAGATTTAAGCGAGCAAAAGTGTTATACAAGGAAGAGTACTATGCGTATATTATATGTCAACCACCCGACTATGGATAAACTGACGCTATTAGGTGTAGTGAATTATCCAAATGTTACATTTGAACCGAGCTTCCTTGATTTTGGCTGTATTCCCATTGGCCATGACGGTACCAAAATGTTTTACTTATGCAACACTAGTCCATTAACCGCCGAATACAAGCTTCTATTGAAGGAAGATCTGATTGTCATAGAAAAGGTTGAATTTTTCCCAGTGAGTGTTATTTATCTAAAAAATTATCACTTATAAAATTATCTGGAATAAACAAATATCTAGAACAATCCTATTAAGCAATTTTACAATTACAGAAAGACGTTGAAACTGAGTCTGATCCTGGTTCATTTGATTCATTCCATGATTATATGGTATCCGAAGAAGAGTATGTAAACAATCTAATCAACAAAGAATTGCTAGGAGAAAATTATAATTTCGAAGAGGAGTCTGCAAGGGAGGAAGAAAGCTCTTCAATTCCTTCGCTTGAGAAAACATCCAGTGCAATTCTAAATAGTGAAGAATGTCTGGAATTGGCCAAACAAACAATCGCAGATGATGAACTCAAAGAAACTGTGAAGGACATCATATTTCCTTTGCTACCGGATTCTACCAACGATGCAGTGTGTTTGAGTCGAAACTTAATGGACGTAGTTAAAACTGACTTGTCTAAGGACATTATAGAGACGATGATAGATGTAGTACCCAGCTCTGGTAGTATCGGTCCATATGAGTATATCGTCATTTCCGTAAAGGTATGCCCCCCAACAAATACCAAAGTATATGCTACTGTTACGTGTGAGGTGGCAGGTGGCGCCACGTCGGAATTTAAACTTGTAGCCATGTCTGGTATGATGCTATATCATTTGAAGAGTGATGTGATAGATTTCGGAATTGTGCCCTTTAATGAAATAGCTGAGACTTCATTCCCTCTTGAGAATATAGGCTATGCTAAGCTGCAATTCTCCCTGCAATGTACCAATAATCTAACGTTGTTGGAAACAGAACCTGGTTGGTTTCAATTCGAACCAATCGAGGGTGTTGTTGAGCCGGGGAAAGTATTCCCCATAGTAGCCAGGTATTTTCCTGGATATCCCGGATACTTTGAGACCACAGCTAATATTGAGGTAATAATATGGCATAAGACTTTAAGAAAAACAGCAAAACACCTATTTCTGAAACTGCACTGATTCATACAATGATTCCATTTAATTTTAGGTATCCTCATATGAATCAGTAACCCTTACAATCAAAGGATGTGCAGTTTTGCCGCAATTTTATTTCAATTACCCTCGACCTTTGGACGAAGAGCAAAACTTACTTTCATATAGTGCAATCGCAAATATAACTTATCCCAACCATTGTCATTGTGAGGAAGACTATACCACACAGATTGGTGCTGATTATAATGATTGGGAGTTCGTTCGATATAAAGTTTGTCATCCAGTAGTATGTTGACATCGTGATTAACCAACATATTTTAGCGACATTATCCTTCACCGAAAGATATTGCAATGGCAGTCGAACGGCAGGTTGTTCAGAAACATTTACTGTTGAATCCAGCTTTGGTAGAATTTAAAAACGCTAATCCCAGTGCAATTATACCGGATATTGTGTTTCCTACCTATATTATTGATATGGGCTATGTCATTCTCAATGATGAGCGTACTGTGTTGATCACACCTACGAGATATTCCGATACGTCCATACGCATGTATTGGTTGCGCATGCCGCGTAAAACGCTAGAACGCGGTTTCAGCATGGTCTTTCAAAAAGGACAGTCTGGTCCGTTTGTGGTCTTCAAGCCAACACCAAAGCTTTATCCAGAGATAAATGTTGAAGCCAGTGGACTTATTTCTTGTGTAGTACGTTGCATGTGATTTTCAAATGCTATTTTGAGAATAATCCTTTAAATTTGTATAGATTAATTCGACAATCAAGATTGACTTTGAAGTACGAGCTATGGTAACCGTACCGTCGCTTACAGTTCAGAGAAATATAATTGAGTATGGAAAGATACGATGTGGACAAGCAATGAGACAAGCTCTCTTGATGAAAAATAAGTTAGTATGTTTATATAGTGATTCTTGGTGGGAATATCTCGTTTTAATATTCCAGTGGAGCTGTCCCATGTTCATATAAGCTTGTAATTCAATCAAGTGCGGAGCGTCCTTCGAATATCTTCTTCACCAGTGCTCGCGATGGGGTTGTAAATGCCGGCCAATATTCCAAAATCAATATATTTTTTCAACCTCAAGCGCATATGAAATACGAGTGGCACTTGGTTGTCTCTATAGAAGAGAATGTTATCCCAATGAAGATAACATTACGAGGATATGGCGTATATCCCGATTTGAAGATTGTCGATGAAAAAATAATCTTTGACCCAACATTGCCATATAGTATTAACAATGTGAAACAATTCAAGATTGTCAACAGGTCCCAGTGTCCAGAAGAAATTTGTTTTGCAGAATTTGATAAGTATATTTTTCAAACCAAATCAATCGGTCCTTTATTATAATTGAGTAAAATTTTGTAACAGGAAATTTCAGGAAGAAGCTATCATTGTTAGGACTTTGTTGGCTTACTATAATGTGACAAAACTATTCATTCCGCAACGTGAAGTAGGTGCTTCATTGCCGACTGTATTAAAGGATGTGTATCACTCGATAATTGATGATCTAAGGGAGATAATAAAACAACGAGTTTTAAAGGATTATCTAAAACTTGCCTCGAGGATTGACATTGAAATCGCTTTACAAAGCGATGCCGTACCAGTGATTTCTGATCCACTGGAGGATAAATCGCTTTTAGAAATTCAGGCTCTAGTTACGGAGAATATTGTTGAATTGAGGTTAAATTCGTATGATGGTATGGTGGTACCTAAGAAAGGGTCCGTTTATGAGATTGAATGTGAATCAGCGACAGAGGAAGAGAGCAAAACAAAACTTGAAATGAGAGAAGGGGTTTTAATTATTTTCCATGGCAGTCCATTAACTGAATTTGTTCTGGCAGCGAACACAGCTGCACGGGCACTAAAAATACCGGCCTTCAACATAGATCAATTAATTTATGAATCCTTAGTACGGAATGAAATCTTGGCTGCAAATAAACTCAACCAAGTAATATCAGACACGTATGATGAGATTATCTCCAACAATTATATTCCAAAGATGCCTTCAGATAGTGATATTTATGATATATTAACGAATAAAGTGAATCTCATCCAATTGTGGACTTTGGGACAGAACAGTACAAAAGAGGAGGAGGTTAAATTATCGAATGTGGAAGAAGAAAAAAAGTCTAAGTCTGGTAGTAAAGCGACAAGTGTCAAGACAAGTAAAAAAGCAAAGCCCGTAAAAGAAAAGATTGAGACATTTTTGCAATTGCCTATTGAGTTATACTTAGAAATGTTGACCGAAAGCATTTCTAAGCATTCAACAGGATTGATAATTGAGACATTGCATAGCTTGTTTATTACATCGCCAACATTACTGCTTGTGAACATATTGAAAGCGGTTGGGAACATTCGATACATTCATGTTGTATACTTTTCGTGCTCCTACCGAAATTATAAGGAAGACCAAACTCAAAAAGCACTCAAGTCACAATCTGTACAGGATCAAGATGACACCGGTAGTGGTGTTTTACAACATATTTTGCAAATGGATGATGAGGAATTTGCGAATTTGGATGGGCCTGATCTGCAGATGTTCGAAAGTGTTTATATTGTCCAAAGGAAGCTTGACACTCAGAGAAGATTGCAAAAGCGCAAATTGCAGTTGTCTGATAGTACTGCTAGGACATCTACGTTTACTGAGCGTTTGGCCAGGAAAAGCCGCGCTATGTTAAAATCGAAAGTTACCGAGGACATTTCAATTCCATCCAAACCCAGCAGCAAACCTGGAAAGAAGGGGGGCAAGAAGAAAGGAGAGGAAATGGAAGTTGATGTCGGCATTGAAGTTCCGCGTAGTTCACAAGAAGAAATATATAAGCAATTGACACATGCAGAAAATGAGGCACATGAGATTCGATTCATCTTGGAAAATTGGCATCGCGGAGAAAAGAAAATTCTTTACCCTTCAGCGAAGCTGTCAGGGTCTAATATAAAGGAGGGGAAGGGAAAGTTGCCGAAACAATCGAGTCCCAAATTACCTCCAGTTCAGGATAAATATGATGAAGAAATGTTTGGAGAAGGTTTTGGCGAAATAATGTCAAATGTGGGCATAGTGACCCCCAAAGTTCAAGAACATGCCGAACTTGGAATACCCTTGTGGTTTTTTGATAATGCCCAAACCGACATAAAACCTCCTCTTCCTTCACGAATCGCAGAGTATCTTAGTGTAGACCATGATTGCGCAAGTGCAATGAGCTTAGCGCATCTTGCGTCGTTTAAGGAATGTGTTGGCTCTCCAGCTTTATTCTCAGTCCTAGCAGACGTTTCGATGAAGAATAAAACAACAACCAGTGTATTTGCTATTTATGAACCAATATTAGCAAATTCGCCGGAAAATAAATCCCAAATTCTGAAATATCAAGAAAGATCTTCACAGGGTAAGAAGAGTACTTTATCTCGAAGAAGTTCAACTTCTTTGCTGAGTCTTAAAAAATCAAAAAAACCGAAAGCGAAACCAAGTAAAGCATTAGGGAATGAGCTTATCCCTCGAAGGATTATTTATCCTGGTGATGAGATCACTTTGGAGATGCATTTTCTGCCTGATAGTTGTGGCATCTTCAATTATGTATATAATGTTGACATTATAACTGTTCCAGTTCCTATAAAAATATATTGTGAGGGCAAAGCTGATATCCCAAGAATATATATGACACCAGCAATGGTATTTTCAAAGGTTTTACCTGAACGTAGCGGACATGGTTTAGTTATCGCTTATCTGGAAAAGGAAGAAGTGTTTCACATGGGCGCAGCGGCTGTTCAAGATGAGAAAAATAGAATTGAGTGCCTCTTCGTGGAAGATAAGCTGAATTTCATTAATGAATCATATCTTACGTGTGATTTATCAATTGGATTTCTCGAAGAAACTTCGAATTTTACAGTGGATGCTACTGAACTAAAAATTTGCGCAAATAATTCACAGTTTTTAACAGTACGTGGACATCCAGTGCAAAGTGGTAATGTGTATGGAACTTTGGTTCTAACATGCACTAATAATCCTAGAGTGAATTGTATTAAATTATCGGAAATTGGAACCATTTTGGCAATTGATATAAATCCGCACGACGTAATATTTGAACGTGTTCTGCTGAACAGGTTGGTAAAGATTGACATGGTACTCCGTAACCAAGGTTTAATCGGTGCTGCTTGGGAGATAAATTTTAAAAATATTGTGGAGAAATATGGTGTTAGTGCAACGAATGGTTATATAGCCCCATTAGGCTCTAATATAATAACATTCACGTATGAAGCTACCGAGTATAGGGCAGTTCCGGTTGAAGAATTTGATATTAAGGTATTTTTTTCCGATACGCTTCTCGGTATAAGTTGTTTGTAAATTCATTTGTACGTGCTGAAATTACTGGCCAATTTGCAAAATTGCGTGCTTGTTGATCATAATAATAATACTGTTTTTTTTTAAGTTTTATGATAAAGCTCATCATTGTGTACAACCAATACTCTGCGAAAAGATTAAGCTATCCGCAGAAGTTGTCGAAGTAGGATTGGAATGCGATCCCATAGTAGTGTTGGGTGATATTAAAATTGATCAACCCTTTGTCTTTACTTACTCCTTCAAGAACACATCCAAATTTGAGCTGACTGCAACATTTTTCGCACTAACCGACGACACGGACTTGGAAGAGTTTCAATTTATTCGCCGTGGTACCTCAATGAGTTCAACCAAATTGTTGATAAAACCCAATGACATAACAAAAGTTCCCATCATGTTTACGATTAACGTCCCGATACAATTTCGAGCGGTACCAATTTATAACGTTACCATTACGGATCCTTTAATAAATCGGGAAATAATGACGTATACTTTACGTGTAACCGGTAAAGTATTCAGCTCGTTATATAAAATGTGCCCAAGCGACACGGTGAAGTTTGCTGCACAATTAATTGACACTGAAGTGCGCGTTGATATGATTTTACGCAATGTGGGCAAGTATAGCTTCAATTACATCGTTATGCATTTAAAAAACGAAGGTGTAAAACCAACGAAAGGTAATAAAGCTGACAAAATCTCAACGTTGACGTCTGTAAACAGTATGAACAAAAAATCAGCTACAGCATCGAAAGCATCGAAAAAATCTGCCAAAACTCAAAAAAGTAAGAAATCAAAGAGATCTGACGTTCTCAAATCAAAAAGTGTGATTATGACAGCCCGAAAGTATTATCAGCTATTCCTTGGTGACTGATCATTTTCAAATCAAAATTGTTTCAGATTGAAACCGCCTGTTTTTCAACAGGGCATATTTTCTATTACTCCCGCATCAGGTGTCGTTGAAGCACACTCTGAAGTAAACATACAGATCACTTGCAAAACGAAGAAAGTTGGATTATTTATCGAACAAGTGATGTTCTACATTTCTGGGGTAACTGGAAAGTATGCTGAAGGACAACCCTTATCTTTGGAAGCCATCGCATGCGTGCCGGAAATAGATTTTGCCAATTTGGAGTACATTTTTAAGCAGCACTTTATTTTTCAATCCCAAAATGACGCCTTGTGTTACGAACAAGTATTAATTAACTAAAGAGACTAATGATATCTTAGCTAATGACTCAATATTTTAGCTGGAAACGAATTCAGTGTTTATCGTACAAGATAGAATATTCTATTTCAAAGGAACCTGTATCAACTTGGAGTCTGAGGCACGCATTCAACTTCGGAACGTGGGTGAAATTGGTGCTCACGTTAATACTTTGGTCACGAGTGATAACACGGCTTTCCGCATTGAACCGGAAAAGTTACACATTGAAGCTTACAATTCAGCTTATCTCACAATTTTTTTTAAACCGTATTCATTAAATGTATGTATATCATTTTTTCGACATAATTTATTAAACTTAACTGTTTAGAGATATGACGCGATTTTGACACTCTCTGTGGAACAAACAAGTAATGACTTCGCTTTTGGTTTATATGGGGAAGGCTGTATGCCAGTTGTGGAAATAATTAAACCCACAGTCTCAACAGCAGTGAACTATTACGAATTGGATTTCAACTGGGTTCGCGTGGCTGCCACTGCTGAGCGGGAATTCACGTTTCACAACTCTGGTATTCTTAGTGCCAAAGTTATCTTGGGGTTGGTCAACGATCCTGAATCACTCGTAACTATGCAACCTGTAGATTGTCAAGCTTTTAATCTCACAGATGAAGAAGCTAGTCAGGAAGGTGAATGTAAATCTTACAATTAGTTTAAATTAGTTTATAGTATTATTGGGCATGGGAATGTTACTCTCTGTGTTTAGTGGGATAATTAATTTATTTGGAATTGGAAAAGACCATCTACTCACGGCGCGGTCATCAGGAGCAAGATTCAGGTTTTGGGTCGACCAGAGTGGCACATCCCTGAACAATTTAATAATAATAGGTCCTGAATTTTTTCCCCAATCAAGTAGCCTTAAACGTAGTATTGACCCGAATAGCGGAGTAAATTCGGGCTATTGTTTCCCGTTCTTTAGGACGAATCCCAAATAAGCAGTTGCCCATTATCCGGTCTTAAAGCCAGATTAAGCGGGATCTATTGTTGTAGATTCCTTTCTTACATCACCTATTTTACTGAATATTTCAATTCCTTTCTAGTCCTGGCAGCTTTCACGAAGACAGCAATCATTCAAGTAAAACCCAAAGAAACCGTAAATGTGAATGTGAAATATTGTCCCAAAGTTAAGGAAAAACTCGATGCCATTGTGAACGTATACATAATAAATAATCCTTACGACAATTCGAAGGTGACTTCAATTTGAAAATTCGCTATTAATTTGCAACGTTTCCCATTATTTTAGATTCACATTACTGGCCAAGGCTATTCAGAAGATGTAGTAATTGAAAATTTGGAATCCTTCATACTGAATGAACCTTCAAATACTTCTTTATTGTTTGAGATTGCAAATGTCAGCTTGGCCTATCACTTAGATTTGAGTTATCAACACGTCCACAAATTTATAAAGAAAGACATCAAACTAACAAATATGTCCAAAGAGGACACTTACAGATTCGTATTTAAATCCAACGATAACGTATCTTTTATGCCAAGTTTGGGCCATTTGTTGCCTTTGACTTCAAAGGATATTATCGTAACATTTTTCAGTGATGAGCCGATTGACTTAAGCAATGTTTGTTTATATCTATAACTATTGTAATTTTAATTTTTAATTTATACGTACAATTCATAGAAGCTGCAAACTTGCGAGTTAGTAAAGATTACGTACACTGATTGCAATACGGATAATTTACCATGGGATGACCGCCAACAATGTATAATGTACACATACGAGGAAAATTTCTCCATAATCGGATCTATAGAAAATCATGAGATTAAAAAAAATCTGAGTGATGTGAGTGACCTATCATATATTCAAACAAAAGAAGAACCAAAATATGAGGAAATCCCAGATACTTCGACTGTCATTCCTTTGATGCTAAATGTTGTTGTGGATTATTGCGCTTATTCGCTCGAGACTCAAGAACTAACTTTCCCAGATACACAAGTATTTGAAGTAATTTACTTACAGAAGAAATGAGTTGCTTTACCGAATGACTGTTGTATTTCAGACGTCTACGTTGAGCATGTTTGTAATAAATACATCCAGTGTTTCCATGAATCTACATTGGAACGTATTTATTTCTAATTACCCAAAGAGATCATTCGCTGACGGATTTCCTTCCTCAATTAATATTCCAAGCAGCAATAGAAGGTCTCAGAGTTGCTATCAAGGGAAGCGACAACTTGGAAATGGTACGAGTATGTATACTACATTTACTGAATAATTGATCTCATTTATCCAGATTTCAGATATATTTTTGGAGCAAACTAGGCCTAAAACTAGCACTACTAAACAAAGCCTGTTTAGTTCATCTTTTACATCGGCGTTGGGCTCTCTGAAATCCTTTAATGATTCAGATCCGGTTCCATTAACGATTACGCCAATTAAAACCACAATCGAACCTAATTCACGTGAGACATTTACCGTGAAATTTGCGCCTCTTAATCCTTTGGAATATAGATTTCAATTGATTAGTGAAGTGTCAAATTTGCATCCTGATTTGACGTCAATTACCATCGGTGTTAATGCTGCGGCAATATTGCCTTTGTATCATTTTCGTATTGAACCTAGCGATTATTTGAGCAACAGACGTGGTTTCCGTGAAGGTTGCGAAGTTCAAGTAGAGGAAGGCACAAAGGTTTTGGAATTTGAGGTAATTGGATTTGGCATTCCTGTCACAAAGTAAGTATGAAATATCCAACATTTTAATTGAGTAATTCAATGTGATCCTCGATTTTGTAATTTCGTTCATTTTCAACCCCAACCTTCAATTTACATCTCAAGGATGCGTAATATAAAGTATCTATAATTTAGGGAATTTTCAATTACGAATCCAACTGGAGAAATGTTCACCTATCGCTGGGAGAAATGCGTAAAACAACATAACATCGCACTGTTTCAATGTGAAACCCCAGAAGGAACAGTAATGAAGGGAAGATCAGCAAAAGCAGCATTTACATTTATTGCAAATCGCGCCGGCACCTTTGAAATGTTCTACTATTTCACTATTGACGAGTATAAACTACGCGTAATGTTTTTGCTCGTCGGACATGCGCGCCTACCTTGTGTGCATTTTAACGATAATGGTGTGTCCCTTAAACCTACCGTCATTGGGATAGATGTACATCGTACACTCCTTTTACGGAATACCGAAGATATTCTATTAACCTACCGCGTGAATGCTTCTTCTTTATACCATGAGGGACGAGCGCATAAAATTGACATCGAACCAATGAAAGGCATACTCTTACCTAAAACAGACAAGACAATTAAGATCCACTTTCGCCCTTCCAATATTGGTCAATTCACGTTCAACGTTCAATTCATTATTGAGCGAACAGAGAAACCTTTAATAGTCACAATAACAGCGATTTGTTACAATATCGAACCTACTTTGAAATTCGTCAGAGAGTATACTACCACGGAATTAGATATTTACGATGAGAATATTTTAGATGTTCCTGTGGTACAAACTAATACATTTCTTCATTTTTAAAGATAATTTTAAAATGTTCAAATATTTTTAGTTGGTAAAAACTACTCCAGAAGTTTGCAAGTTCCTAATTGGTAATATTGGCAAGGTAGGCTTCTATTATAAATGGGATTATGCAGACGATTTTCTAGAGGATTTCGTGAATTTGCAAATTATTCCAAAAGAGGGCTATGTTAAGATTGGTACGGAAATGGAAAGCACCATTACCGTAAAGGCAGTTAAAGCTTTGATCAAGAAAAATATTCTATTACAATTAAAGGTGAATCATGAAGTGAATCATGTGTTTAGGGTTTAGTATCATTAATAATTTTCTTATAGGTAAATTATGGTCCCACTGTAAACGTAACGTTGGTATGTTCCACGTGCAAAACACGACTTAAATTTTCCGACGTGAAACATGACTTCGGAGCTTGCTTGGCTCAAGTGCACGATACTGCGGCTAATGAATGGATTTTAGAGTTAACAAACAATGATCATATCAGTTATATGTAGGTGATTAGTGAAAGTATCCATTTCTGTTCTTCATTGTCAGTTTTTCATTTCAGTGTGAGATTAGAACCCTGCAATTACAGCCATCTGACAATCATAAAGAAAGAACTTATGATTAATCCACAGGAAACTATGAAGATATATTTTTACTTTCATCCAAAAGAAATAATCAAGTATAATACGAAAATTTACTTTAATATTGATGAGAAACGGCATGCCATCACTATTTTGGGAGAAGGGGTATCAATGGAAGTAGAGTTGCTGAATATTTGCAACAAATTTCTCAATTTCGGTGCCGTGGCATTGGGAAAGTGTGGTAAGAAAACTGTACAAATTGTGAACAAAACCAAGTGTCAAGTAAATATATATTTTGACCTCTATCATCGACTACCAATCTGTGCACAAACAACGAGAGCAATAGAGCAATATTTTGATCACTTTGAGCTAAAACAATCCGATATAAATATAAAACCGTAAGTATAATATATAATGCATATAAGTATACTCAATAACGAGAAGTGATATTAATTTATGCCCAAGAGATTAAAATGTTTAATGGGACTAATAAATGTACGTTTCGGCTTTCAGGACGCCTAAAAATGAAGCGAAATTGAAAATAGATGACAAAAAAACAAGGACTTCTTTGGAAAGTGATAAAAGCAAGCTAAGCAAAATTCCCGTAAAAATTAAAACGTCGAAGCAAACTGAAGTAACTAAAGCAAGGAAAACAAGTACGGAACGTAGCGTTATCGCAAAAATGGCAGAAAACGCTAACAGCAAAACTTCCGCACCCAGGGAAGGTGTATTGATAACATCTCTCCAAAGTTTAATTTCGTAAGTGTGAGCACTCTTTTTAGTATCTCGGACTCTATTTGCTATTCAATAGGGATGGTGAAACTCCGGAAGAAGCACAACGGCGTCGGATTAATTCCTCTATACGTATTCGGCCACAGAAAACTATTAAATTGCAGCCTCAACATAGCGTTGAATATACAATTCTGTATGCGCCGACCGAAAGAATGCCTATGTTTCAAGAGCAGATTCACTGTCAAGTTGAGGACACGGTCATACCAATGTGCTCCATTAAGGCATATTGCATCGCACCGGAATATAGCTTGCCGAAAAACACTATTTCTTTCAATACAGCCATATTGGGATCATCTAGTCTACAGTACACAAAATTGATTAATTCCGGTGATATAGGTGGCAGGTATAATGAAAACATGATCATAAAGATGCAAGGCTTACTAAAATATATAATCGTCTAATTGTTAGATTCAAATGGACTTGGAAAACAGATAATCATGAAATGTATAAGATTGTGCCTATGGAGGGTTACTCCTCTCCCGGTACCACTACAAATTTTGAAGTTTATTTTGCGCCAGTTTCTGTTCAATGCAATTGCACGAGAACGGTAAGTGGCGCTTTTTATTCGAATCAGCCCACAAAAATGAGTTTAACTCACGAAGTGCATGTTGAATGTTTCCGACACCTCTTTTATGATACCTATCAAAAGTTCAATTCATTTAACTTCGGGAACAGTTACCCCTCTAGCTCAATATCAAGTGGTATTTATAATATTCTAGGCATTTTTGGGAATTGAACATTATAAACCAACTTTGGAATTGGTCATTAATGGAACATGCATTAATTTGCCTAGTCCCGAAGAAACTATAAAGTTCTCAGTGCCAGTACGGGAGACGTTAACTAAAGAAATTACTCTGAGGAACTCGTAAGTTAAACTAAAAGTTTCTGTTGTAAATGTATGTACTAATGACAATTAGAACTCCTGAGGCATGGATAATAAAACCAGTCCTGAGTGGGATGTATTTTCAAATACAAGATATTATTGTAGTTCAGGCAAAAACGTCGGAAACAGTTGAAGTGACTTACAACCCAATTACTATGACTCAGGCAAATAAATATCACCAGGCAAGTTTCTAATTTTCAACCCAATATGACGATTGATGGCCTTGTTTAATAAATCTTTCATATTAAATACGTTATTAATACAAACTTCATTGTATAGGGTAACGTGTTCCTGCCTCTACCTGATGGTCAAGGAATGCTTTATGAGTTTTTGGGAGAGTCATTACGACCGAAAACTGTAGCCGTCATTGAAGCAGTCGTCCCTTCGAAAACTTATAATGACATCACATTAGAAGTATATAATTGGATGAAGGAATCGCAACAGTTTGCAGTTATTAATCAAATCGATCAGTCCGACAATGTGCAAAAGATGCTATATAAACTAACTGGTGCCGCCATTTTTGATGTGCCACCATGCACATCTAAACCCTATAAATGGACTATCTACACTCTGAACGAGGGCAAACTGAAGTTTATTGTAAAATTTAGAAATGAGATTACGAAAGAATACGTTTGTTTTGAGATCCGGTTGAATGTGGTGAAATGTGAAGTGTTGGGCACTATTGTGCTTAATACCTGTGCTCGAAAAGTTGCTGAGTACAAACTGCGTTTGGAAAACCCACTAAACCAACCAACTACATACACAATGAGCAGTCCTTGCCCGGAATTGCATTTTACAAAGAAGGCTACGCTTGCTCCGTATACAGAGGTGCTCAATACAATGATATTTTTGTGTTCTTAAATTATTCAGATACCTTACAGGCCGAATTTTTAATTGAGTATAAACCACTTTATCCGACCGCCGAAATTAGTACTCAGTTTGAAGCAGTTTCGTCAACTTTAGGCACATTCCCGTATATTTTCAAACTTTCGGCAAGTACTGCTGAACCAGAGGCAACAGTTACCATAAAATCACCTTTAGGCCAAAAGAACGAGCATAATGCTTACATTCATAATCCAATGCAGCAAGATGCGGAATTTACGGCAAAGGTAAGTGGATGATGGGTATATGCTATTATATCAATTATTTATCAAACATTTAGTTTGAAAGTGATGAGTTTTCATTGGAGCGACCAATTGTGATTAAGGCAAATGAATATGGTTCCATTGGAATTGTTTTCGAGCCTAGTGATCTCGGAGGAGTTCATTCGAAGCTAACTATTTCCTCGCCAACGATGGGCGTGTACATGTACGCTCTTTTTATTATTACTTATTGTCAAATATAGATTAAGGAAGGATCCTATGATTATCTGAAAACAGCAGATATTATAGACAATTTAATTGTACTTTTCAGTTTTCCCCTTTATGGAGTTGGTCTACCTCCTCAACCTCAAGGGCCAATCATAGTTAAAGCTCAATCACCTACAAGCATTCCTTTTAAAAATCCTTTCACAACTGCCATGACTTTCCAATTTGCCGTCTCTGGTATGAATTTTATTCTTTCCAGTGATAAGGAATTAATTAAACCGCGTTCAACTGGGAAGTTCACAGTCACTTACAAGAAGGCAGAAAATGTTGTTGATCAGATCATTCCATCAATGATTACGGCAAAACTATTAATAACTTGCCTCGAAGGATACGCAGGCTTAGAATGGAATTATTATTTGCAATCAGAGAAATTGTAAAATTAGGATCTCTTTATGGATCCATTGTACCACTTGG